>JBCJKH010016205.1:12027-47169 GCA_039877255.1 Loriculus beryllinus
GTTATTTCAGAGTGCGCCCACAGCAGCAATGGCTGCAGCATCGCTTGTGGTCCCTGCTGAGAGGTAAGGGGAGGATGGTAATGATTACTGATGATGCTGCTTCCCTGCAGCTCCCCGCACTGAACCAATTACTCTCTCCTTTTCATTACCCATTCAGACCACATTGGCTAAATACAAGACAGATTCAACAATTAATATGGACTCCATAAGAGACAGTGGGGAAAAGCTACTTGCTGAAAGCATAATTCTTCAGTAATCACTAGGAATCGCTAACTGTAAAGAAGCCAGAACCAATAAAGCTTAAAACTTAAGCAGAGCTTAAGCAGAAACAGTTTTTGCTGTAACTCTGAGTCAGGCACTTCAGTTTTGGAGACAAATGAGTTCAGATGTGCTTGTCTTTGTCTAATTCAAAACAGCACCTGCTATCTGAAAGAAGGGGACGTTTGCATCGCTGGTGTGATGTCTGCCTCTACCCCTGCACCGTCTTTGGAGCTCATGTCTGTCCCAAGAGTTATGGATTTCACTCCAGGCATCAGGTGTTTAGGAGTGCCAGCATCAATGTGAGCTGTCGAAGCCCCTGGTCTGTAACAACATCAGTCATTGCACTGCCTCTGAGTTTCTGGAATCCTACCCTGTGGTGGGTTACTGGAGAAACTTACATTGATCTGTCAAACAGAAACCTCAGAGGTCTCACTCAAAGTTTCTTAGTAGTGCAAGGTTACATCTGAAGACCAAGAGCGGCTGTGTGGTTTGCTATCTGCACTGAAGCATTGAATGGGACAGTCTCCCTTTCTTCTGAAATGACTGTGCCAGAGTGCAAAAGCCCTCACTGCCAGGACAGCCTCCCCTGAGACATGGCGTTAAATGACACATTGGCCAACATTTTCATGGGAAAAATTCCCACTGGGTATTCAGATGATATGAAATGTGGTTTGGATGTTCAGGTTAAGCTGAAAACACAGAATGGTGTAAAGGAAGATAGCTATGTAGCTCCTGATGGATTTATTGAGTTTCCATGAGAAATAACTCTATGCTACTAACTCCATTTACTTTGGTGCATGCTTCCTTCCAGCGCTGGCTGGAGCAAAATCCCCTACCTCAGACTTGCAGCCCTGCTGGATGCCTCATACCTCAACCTGTTTCTCTGACCAAAGAAGGCAGAAACATGCCCAATTTGCCCTTTCCCAAGCCTTCTGAACTCGATGCACTTGGAATTTTTCACTTTAAACAAAGCACTTCCATTTCACAACTCATCCCTGTTTACCGTTGTTACCCAGCCATCAGTGCAGGCTGCAGCCCAGTGTGTCACCCCTCAGGCAGGCAGTCCAAACCTGCCTGGGTGCAGAGATCCTGCCAGGGGCTGGCCTGGCTCTGGGATCTGGGTGGCTCACACATCTCTCCCTGCTTGGGATCTGGGGTAGATTAAGCAACACAAATGTTGGGCTGGTCCTCTCTCATCATAAAGAAGAAGGAAGTCCCATGACTCACTTCAGCCATCCTCTTGGGACTGAAATGGGGAAGGCAGAGTCAAAGCTTCATTTGGGTTTTGTTTGAAACTGTCAGAATTTGACTGGAGTTATGCCTAATCTTCCTGCAGGTTCCTTCTTTCAGCTCTCCCTAGTGTTGCTAAGGGTGTATTGCTGCTCACCCCTCCTGCTCTGCTAAACAAACCTTGACCGTAACAGCCAGATGGAAGTCCTCACCTTAAATGAACACATCAGCCCGTTTCAAGACTGCATATAGCAAAAGCAGATGCAAATACAGACCGATATTAATCTGCTCTTCAACTGTCAATATTTGAATGGTGTTGGCTTTCATTCTGGACAGTAATAAGAGAAGCCGGCTAATCATATGCAATTGTTGGGAGCTCTGTGCCATTAATTAACAGGAAGTTTTACGCAGCTGTCAGATGCACAAGCTGATCATTTCCTGCTGGGGACAAAGATTTATTTGGTAACAGTTTCATTATAGAATTTAGATATAAAAAAGAATAGCATTTTGATCACTGAAAAATCATGAAAGCAGCACAGAGTTTGCTTTGAAGAGGATTCTCGGCTGTGGCCTTCATCCTCCCCACCTCTGCCACCCAGCTCCCAAGCACAAGGCAAAACAAAACTCATCGTGTACCACTCTTGGTCTGTCCTCGATGAATACATGGGATATCTTTGAAATAGCTATGACAGAATAACAAAACCAGAGCTGAAATATATCTCAAAGAATGGATAGTTAATTGTCCATTAAGATCACATAACTGGGAAAAATTAAATCGGTATAAACCTCACTCTGACCTCTTTAATTTAATAATGCTAAACCAGTGTAATCAAGAAGAGCATCTCAACGACTGCACATCAGATTAACTCTCAGTGTAATTGCACTGATGCTGGAGGAGTCACAGCAGAAAGACATTTCCTCTGATATTTGCAGTAGTAATTTCTCTTGTTTTAAGTGCTGCCAAACCAGGTCAGAGAAGGATGAGATAGGAGGAGGAGGGGAGAAACGGCTTTGATCTCAACACAGATAGCCTTGATAATGGGGAAAGACACATGGGGACACTGAGAGGATTCACATGGCCTGGTTGCAAGCATCCTACTCAGCTGCCAAAATTCAGGGATCAGACTTGAGAGAGAAATGCACTTGAGGCGAGTGTCACAGCCACCTCCTGATGTGTCCAGCACAGCCTATGAAGCATCCAAAGGAGATCTGTCCCCTCACTGAAGTGCGTGTGTTAGATGCTCAAAGCTGGGCAGTGACCTTTTCTTTTAGAAGTATCTAAATTATTCCTGCACAATTCCAGTCATGAAGGTGAAAAAATGCCTGGATGAATAATGGCAAACACAGTTCTGTGGAAAATAAAGTATGCAAACATCCTTCAGCTAACTATCATCTGTTTGGGCTTAATTCTAAGAATAGCTTTTTTTATGGAAATGTGTATTTTATTCTTATATTCACAGCACATAAGGTGAAATATACGATAATCCAAATCATTTTCCTTCATGACGCACGTTAATTTTTTTAAAGCTGAATTTGATGATATTTTAGGAGTAAAAAGATCTATTGAAAGCAAAGTGTGGCATAAGCATGTACTGAATCTTAGTGACATTTTCTTCAAGGAATGAAGTATTCTTGCAATTAAATATTTACATCTTGCATTTCAGAATCACTTTCATAATGATATTTAAATCCCAGGGGAACAACCAAAAAGTAAAGTTTAAGAAAAAAGTGAATCCAGAGACCATTCCAACCCTAACGATTCTATGATTCTATGATTCCCAAAATTATATTCTTTCTTTGGACGGGATTATGAAACTGAACTTGTGGGGTTATCTGAGCTTGTAGTAGGTGAGGATTTGCAATATCTAAGGTGATGAAATAAGGGGAAAATGGTAAAGATAACCCAATGCTTTAAGTCCTGGGCAACTGGAATATCCACTGATTCTCCCATGCACTGCTGAGGTGGTGGATGTAATCAGAAGCTCTGTTTTCATGCTCACAGTTTCTTCATCATCCTTTGAAGCACCTGACACCATTCACAGCCAGCACATCACCCCTGTTACAGATCTGTTTCTGTTTCTGTGTCATGGCTAGTAACAGAATTATATTCAGAACCATAATGTAACACATAAATAAAAGTGCCATCCAGATGATACAAGCAAGTCAATAGGGAAAAAGATCATGGGTATGGTATTCCAGTTTATTTGAATCTCGAGACATAGCGTACAGACAACGCATTACTTTGAACAAGGTGGTTAATATACTGGAACACTTGGAGCTGACAGTGATCTGTGCACACCAAACCCGGATGAAGAGAAGGCTAAAGAGGACTGATGGGAACCCCTGGCCTGGGGATATTTCATTAATAATTAAGGAGAAGTTGACACTGTGCTTTTAGCATTTTCACATCACAGCAGTGTTAACAGCATTGCTGCTGTCACCCGCTGTGCTGGAGAGCAGCCTGGTCTCTCTCAGAGCCTTGCAACAGGAGCTCCAGCCAGTGGCCAGACTGGTTTAAGGTATTGCCTTGTGTTGGCCTTTCACAACTTTTTCCTATTGCTTTCTCAGACTATAAAATAAGGCATTTTTTGTCGGTATTGCAACAGTCTGTGGGAACCCCAGTTCTGAAATCAAATTTTATTGGCTGAGACGATGTGAACAAAAAGCCTTTCCCTTCTTCATACACCCCCAGTCTAAGCATGGGCTTTAGTGACTCACGTAAGGGAGCAGTAAATTGTGACAAGAGGTTTGCAATGAAAACACTTAGTCAGTTTGCACATTATGGAAGGATACTAAGATCCGCTTCGACTACAGCAAACAGTCATGTCATTAAATGGACTTAGGGATTTTCTGCCATTGAGGGGAAAATTCTTAAGAGGTTTTTTGGTGTTCAGCACAACATTTTCCAGCAGCAGTGTCCATGCTGGGCTGCCCCAAAGCCATAAAGTCAAGTATGCGTTTGAACAGGTCTGAGTGGCCAAAACACTCCAGAAGAGAAAGTATTTCGAGCAGGGCTGGCAGGGTGGACTACTCCACCCTGTGTGTTTGCACCCAGTGTTTGTGAGCACTCCCTGGGCAGAGCTGCGGGGCTGAGCAAGCAGCACATCACCAGGATCGGCTCCGGCTCCGGCTCCCACCCTGCCCAGGTAACTCATACTGCTGCTGCTGTTGGTTTGGCTTCTCTTGGCTTTTGCTTTTGCTCTTCCTCTGCTGTCACTTCTGCCCCATGCTGGAACAGAGCCCTGTATGTGCTCCAGTGCTAAATGATCTTGGGAGATCCTGCATGTGCTTAGCTTATTTTGCTTGGGCTTTAAAGTGACTGGTGTAGATGTTCCCTTCTGGTGCGCTGGCTTTTTCTGCAAAAGGTAGAAGAATAGAAAGATCAGCATAGACAGAGCGTTTCTACCAGCAGGCTGGATTGTTCACCTTTGTAGCATTGTTGAACTGTTCCGTCCCTGAAAGCCAGGGTGTGAATGTTTGAAATATTCTACTTTTCCCATTTGGCTTCAATGCAGAGTGACTGAAAGAACTGTATTAAAACTGCCCCTGGAGCACTCAGGGCTGTAATTCTGCATGTCCTGGATGCAGGGCCAGCTGCCAGGTCGCTATTCAAATTGTTCTTGGGTGTTTCTTGTTTGCTGTAGGTGAGTCATCTCAAGCCTTCCTTCTCCTGTCCCTTCACTATGGTCTATTGTGTTTCCACTTCTCCTCCATAGCCTGACAATGCTCAGATGCACTTGTCCCCTGGTTTCATCATACCCAACACGTGTCTGAGTTACCTTTATCTGCAGAGAGCAATTGAGAACTGCACTGAAGCAAGGTAAGGATGCTTTCTAAGACTCTTTCCTATTATTGGCTCTTCCTTGACTCCACATGAATCAGAGCAGGAGCTTCTGCCTTTTCAGCTGGACGCTGACAAGTCCCCATGTTCACCTGTTTTCCAAGAGGCCAGATAAAGGGTAGAGATTGACTAAAGAGCTAAGGATCCAGCCACAAGGCAAGCTGCTTATTGCACAAATTAATAAGTGCCAGTGGCTGCCCCTGGAATCGAATCGAGTTTAATGATGTCTTTCCCCAACACCCACAGAGTCGACACATCTACAGTGAAATGAGATGCAAAAAGAACTAAATCAAATTGATTATTTTATGGCAAGTTTTAGTGAAGAATTAACTGTGTACTTTTAACTGTGTATATTAATAGACACTGTGACACAGGTGATTGTAATATTCCAGGTAGGTCAATACGTTAGAAAGGTCAGGTTGTCTGGCTTTAGCCAGAGTACACAACAGATCATGGGTTTGTTGTAATTTTCTCTCATATTTTTCAGAGCTTTCACTGAAACAATGATCTTTGAGAGAGAGAAAAAGAAAAATTTTACCAAGCCTTGAGCTCATGCTGGGGTGCACTACAGATAATCTAATGCAAAAAAATATATATCTAAAAATGATTTTCCCATTTGGATTATTTTCTGCATTACAATAGAAGCAGTGAAGCTTAATTTGAGAAAGTAACTGAGGAAGCTGTGTCTGATCCGGAGGCTGGTAGCTCATGTTCCTTTTTAAACCAGTCGGGCTGCATTCCAGCTGGTCTGAATGAGCCCCCCACCAGGCTAATATCCTTGAAACTTAATCAAACAATCTGTATCTAGAAAGGAAGCTTAAGGATGAGAATGAGCTGACTCGATTCCTCTGAGCTTCGAAGGGTTTTCTTCTCATTTTGAGTAAAAAAAATATGCATCAGCATCATCTCGTTTCCCCTCTCAGTCCTGAAAAATAACATCAAAACCCCCTCATAAAATAGACATCTTGCCAGCAACATATCCCAGGTCTGGTGGAGGTTTGCTCTGTACTCACAGCTTACTACAGAGACCAGCCTGGTGCTTTTCAGATGTAGGACAAAGAGTACAAATCAGCCATACCTGGTGGTTGTACCATGATCTAACAACCATAAATAATAGCCCAGACAGCGAAAACACACAATGAAGACACCAAGGCAGCATCACAAGAGACAGCACAGGGTTCACAGCTGGACAGAGATCCTCAACAGTTGACAGCGTCTGATTCTGCCCACTGGGAACAAGCACATGGCCCGAGATCTCCTGAAGGCTCCCAGTTCCCAGGCAAGTCCTTGCACACTGGGAATCCTTCTCTAAACCCATTTGTTCACGTGAGGATTATAGCTGGGTGCCAAAATGGGGCTTGGTGCTCAGCTTTTGGCAGCTCATATTCAAAGTGGTGGTCTTTGGTGAAGAAAGACACCAATGAGAGCCATGCGGGAGCCTCTTAATTTTCACAAAACCTCTTTGGCTGCACATTGAGTAATTTTAGCGTTGAGAGAAGGTGTTTCAAATGAGGGAAAAATCAATTCGTTCATACTGAAGGCCTGAGCGCTTTGGGAAGAACATAACAGTTTCATGTTAATGACATGGAGTTGCTCATTTATACAACCCTAGATTCACACATGGGTGTGACAGATGCAATAGTCTTTACAGCAGCTATTTCTAGATGCTACCCAGACGCAAAGAGCTGTGACATTACTTGCTTGGCAACTTGAAACTCTACGAATTCGATGCCATTTTGTACGTGTGCATTGTCACTTCTGCTGATACTCAGTTTTGTCTATAGGTGGCAGTGACCTTTCATTTTTCCTTTAAAATAGGGCAGAAGCGCCCATACATGTCTATCTTATTAATTTTACCGAAGGATGTGGGCCAGGACTGTGAGGCTGTGCTGCTGACTGAGCTCTGCACCCAGAGGAATGGCCACACACTTGTCACCTCTCTTCAGTAGCCACTCTACCCCCAGCACAGTAAACGTGCATTTGTAATGCAGTACAATACATAATGAGTTGTAATACATAGAATGCAAACCCCAATGCAAACAATGATCGATTACTGTTGCAAGGAGAGGAAAAGTCTGAAGAAATATTATATATGTGCATGGTGGAGAACTGTGTTGGGTGTTTCGGGATTACATTTCGAGAGGATTACGTAGCAAGTTTGTGCCATTTTTAGCAAAAATAGCCTCAAAGACTTATCCAGCTTTCTATGGGATAGTTCTGGGGAGTGAAAATCCTTAAAAATTCCACATGACCACTTTGTGTGTTTTATTTCAGCGAGAACAGTAAAGTTGATGGCAGAAAATGGGCAATCTCTACTACAGCAAAATATGACATAGCTTGGAGCCTGTGATCTCTGCTCTGTATCAGTTAAAGATAACTTACTTGATGTGAGTAGAGGTGCACCAACAGGGAACTGGGGTAACTGAGAATCAAGCTACACGTCACCGTCAAAATAAATAAAGAAATTAAAGATGAATTTTCTTCTCTTGCTCCCTTCAGATATGCACTGATTTTACAGCACATGTGAAAAAGGAAGCACATCACCCGCAAATATTCCATTCTCTGCTTAAGTTGTCTCCTGGCATAAACCAGGCGGCCTTGTGAATGGAAAACAAAAGTAAATCCTCCAGATTCAACCAGATACTAAATTTACCATCGAGACTAAGCAGTAGGATTTGAATCTTGTTTTCTTCTCTTCCGATAGGATAATACTTAAAGTTGCTAGGAAACGGAATTACACAGCAAGGACAAGAGGCCATTGTACATCCACGGGGAAACGTTGGCTGTTTTACACCATAAATTAGAAGTTCTGATTTATAGTGGAAATATCAGCTGAGAAGATAAAAATCCCTGTAAAATAACTGCACTCTGAAATCAAGGCTCAGCCCTACAGCCACTATTTATGCAGTGACTCTCAGCAGTGCATGACTGCATTTCATGTTTCAGCACTAGTGAGGGCCGTTCAGTGTCCAGCACGTCATTAGACATTTAGCAGAGAACAATAACCATCTCTGGAGAGAGCCCCAGCTTGGATTTCATGGCAGCTAGGATGCAGCATAAAATTGAAACCAGATCTTGACCATCCCTGTAAAGCAAAGGCTTGTAGATTGGGGTTAGGAAAAACCCACAACCAGCCTGAGCTCTGTAAACAGTAACTGGGAGCAGACACTTGAGGCTGAAAGGAGAGCTGCCCTCCTTCTTGCATTCAAATTCTATTGAACATGATTTAGCAAAACTACTCTTTTCCTTTAATTAAAACTCTTCAAAAGTTGCTCTCATCCATACCTCTGCAGCTTCACTAATTTGTACAGGCATAACCCAGAGCAACAGTAAAACAGAAGGGCACTTAGTACCCACAGTGGCTGTGTAGGACATCCAACAGGATGGAGGATGAGGCTGGAGCTGACCCCCAACATTCCTCTTTCAAGGTGTGGCTCAGAATACTTTGTCTTTCTTGTTTATTTGTGTAGCTTTACTAGTATAGATACATAAATATACCAACTCTACAGGAACCTTCCTCTTGACTTCAACCTTGTTTGCCTGTCAACCATGTTGCAGGTCCCATGTGTTTGGTCCCAAAGAATTCACAGTCCTAAAGCATAGCATATATATATATATACACAGAGTATATAAATGTATGTTTAATTAAGGGCAAAAGAAAAGGAAAAGAAAGAAAAAACCACTGACCAATAGGTTTATGTGTACTTGTACATAGGAAAGAGGCTAAAATTGAATCAAAACATTGCTCCTGAAATGAAGTTGAAATAAATCAGAACAGTTTCACTAAGTGCTGAATCATCTAATGGACTAATAGCAAATAACTAGACAAGGTTATGCTTGGACTGCAGTCAGAGCTGCGACTCCAGAGGTATGAACATAAGCAAACTATTTGAAACTGTCTAACTTGGGTATCAGTAGAGCTGCACCAGTGGCAACACAAGATGCTTGAAAAACACATCCAGTACCATCGATGATGGTGCCTGGTTCAACTTGTTTCTGTCTTGCTACAGCTACAGTCTTGGCAGCACTCAAACTGGCCAAGGAAAGGTATCTCAGTTACTCGTGTTAGCTGCAGTCAACTGGTAAGGCCATCCAGAGCAGGACAAACAATTCCACAGACACAAGTAAGAATTTCCCACAGAGAATTTGTTATACATAGCTGCAGGACACACAGGGCCCAGTTTTACATGATGATCTTATGTTTTGCCTCTTTTCTCTTTTTTTTTTTTTTTAAATGGAAACCAACCAAACATATAAAACCTTGCCAAGCCACTGTGATTTATTAATCTATTTTGGTCTTTTTCACTTTATTCTGCTACTAATTCCATGTTATTATCTACTCAGTCTTAATGGCTGATGCAGGTGTGATTGCACCCCATTTTCCTCAACAAATAAGGAAAGCGTGTTAGGTTGTACCAGGTTTGGTGAGCAGCTGAGAGCCCCTATTCATAATTAGGTTGACTAAAGATGGTTGGGGCAGCCTTGTGACTATAAGAGCAGGTGCCTTGGGGAAAGTAGGTGGGGTTTAGTAGGAATTGAAGTAGTTTGTCACTATTGGCTGGCTTTTAATTTGAGTTAGGCAGGAAAATCATATGTGTGTGAAAGAAAAGACCATTTGAGGTTTGTTTTCTTTCTTCTACTCCATCTTAGAAGCTATGGGGAATACAGTCAGCATCCCAGAGAGAGCTGAAGAGGACAGTACATGTACAGTAAAGAGCTATCAGGTAAGCAAAATCTGCCTACTCTGACTATACCTGGTTATTGCATATTGTATTTTTCAAATCCTATTATGTACCTAGCTCTAAGAACTGGTTTTTTTTGCTATTTCAGGCTCTATCTGAATCTCCTGACAATATCAAGAATGGATCTGTTGCCTTTGCTCAGGCTCATTGCCCTCCAATGAATGGTGAAGGTATGTACTAGGTGGTGTGTTTGTACTTATTTTGCCATAAGGTGGGCAGAGAGGTTTATGCTGGAGCAGTAGCGATTACTGGTGCATGGTCTCAAATTAAGATAAGCCCATGTAACAGCTCTTTCTTGTGGATCAATATGTGTGGCTTTTTGGAAGCCTGAAAGCTTAAAGATAATGAAAGGTAAAACAGGAAAATATTTCCCAAGTCCTCTGGAGTAACTGCTGTGACTGAAGTGTATGTGGTGTGGGTCAGGCTGCTTTGCTTTGCCAAACCCTGTGGGAACAACTCTGGGGCTACACAGAGACCAGGCTGTTATTTGGAGAGCTACTGCAATACTCTCTTTATAAAAGAAATCAGCAATGTGCTCTGGACTAAAGAGCCTATCCCCAAATTGCCTATTAATGATGCCTAAAGATAGGCTTCTACAAAGCTTTGCAGAAACGGAGTATCTTGGTATGGCTAGAGAAAGTAAAACAGTCAATGGCCAGAGAAATTACTGTTGTCATATTGCTCTGGTAACACTAATCTGCTTACCAATGAACCTCATTTGGTTCAGGTTTCATAAGGAGCTTCAGGAAGGCTATACATAGGATGCCTGAGGTTGGCACAGCAGCTCACTCTGCTGCTCTGCCATGATTCTGAGGGGTGCTGACCCAGGCTGTTACAACATTGAGTGTAGCAAATGGTGATGAAATCATGCAAGCCCAAAAAGAAATGTGATAGTGTAAATTATTGAAATCCCAGAGTAACAGTGTATTGCGATGGCAAAGGGAATGAGGGAGTAGGAAGCTGTTGGAGGGGGGAATGGGATTTTTTTGTGTCTGCAATAAAAGACATCCTTCTGACATGTTCTGTGTGCACTCAGCCTTCTGGGGGTGGTTTGAGCAGTTTAAGAAAAGGATGTTTTCAAAGTTCTTTGCAAGCTGGTTACAAAAACTGAAATAAAACTTAAAATAAAATCCAGATCCTTGCTACGTGTTCTCATCCCCAAGTTTGCACAGTCTTAAAAGCCACCTCTGCACTTCTGTTGTGACACCACAGTTCTGATCCTTTCAGTAGCAATTTCAACAGATGCTGTGATAGAATGTGAGCACCTTTTCGTTCATCTAAACATTTCCATCTTGTTCTCTGACTCCTGGCCCTGTGTTCCTCAGTCGGTGCATGGCTTTGATTTCAAAGATACTAAACAGTTATTTGTTAAGAATTTATTTAGGGATGTGATTTTCTGTCCTGTTTGTCGCTTAGAAAAAGTGATTGGCTGGGGAAAGTACTGTAAGGTGGTAAGGCATTATAGCTGTAGGGATGCTGTTCTAGGCCTCTAGAGTTTTGTCACTTCTGATTCTGAGCTGGTCCTTATTGGTACCTTTCATATATAAAAATCTACATTGCAGTCATTTTAGAAGTGGCAGTCCTTCCTGAAGACAGCAGAGTGTTTAAGCTGCAGGGAAATCTTCATAAATAAAATATAACTCTGTGGACTGCCTGTGTTTGAGTTCTAGAGAAGTTAGGGTATAGCACAGATATTTACAGAGCTAGGTATATAGAGCTGGGAATGCAAGCATGGCCTGACAGCATTGTTACTAAAAGGTCAGTCCTATTTACCAGAATTTATTCAAACTGGGTCTCAAGACTAATGTTGTAACCCTGAACACCTCTCTCTTGATGCTATTATAGAATATATTCGATATTACTCAACTATTGCCAGGACAATGAGAGGGGGGATGATGACTTATTTCTCCTTCTCTGTATACTCATGAAATAAAATTGATATGGTCCTGCTAAATATGAACTGTGGGTGTTAATGTACAAGTTAAGTAGTTGGTGGTGGTATGTGTAAATCATTACTCAGTAAGAGAATCCTGTTTCAGACCTAGTTAGGTGGTGTTCAGATTAAGACAGCAACTGGGGTTTTGAGTGATCACACCTGGGGCAGGCTGGACTCTGGGCTGCCCATGGAAAGGTGCCTGTCAGCAGCTGAGCCTACTTCCAGTGCTGATGTCCCGAATATCTGGTGTGAACTGCATGGCCTTAGCACTAAAAAGTTGTCTCCAAGTAGTTTCGAGTTGGTATCTCCACTTATTCATGGGCAGTTGCTCCCACGTGTGTGTCTCCTCCCCTTTCAGTGCCTCATTAACTTCACCTTCCATACCTTGTTGGCTTTGGAGCCTTTCTGAGTGGCACTCAGACAGCATTCATTTGGAGCAGTGAAGTAATGCATCTCTGCAGATTCAGCCACATCAATTTTATCGCTGTTTGCCTTGTGCTGGGTTTCTTTCTATTTTCAGAACACAATAAAACCCAACAGTTCTGTCCAGTCTCTGTAAAGCAAAAAATACTGTTTTATTTAGGAGAACCCTCTCAGCTTGTTACATCCAGTTGAAAAATCTAAGCTTAGGTGCAAACAGTCAAAGACTGGTATGGCACTATGCAGATGGTACTGATTACAGATCAGAATCTCTGTTCCATGGCTAATTTCCTAATGCCATCCTAGCTATAATAAGTCAGTTTAAACAGTTGCCTACTAGAAAATAAAAGCTTGTAGCTGTGCTTCTAGTGTAAACCTGCAATGCTCTGCGAAGTAAATAAAAGCCAGATGAGTTACATTGTCTGAAGACCTAGAAAATAAGTGTACGCTTTACTCTTACTATATAAAATGAAGCATATGGCATTGTTTCACTTAAATGGATTACTAAATTAATGTAATTACTAAATCAGTTTAAGTAGCAAGTTGAAGAATTGGACTGTCCTGTGTTGATATTACTTCTATTTTAACTTTATCAATGTTTAAAAGGCAGTTAAAATCATTAACTGTTTAGATATTGCTGCAGTCTCACTGGTTTCTTGTAATGTAATCAAGGTCCTGGTGCAATAAAAGTGCAAGGGATGTTTGGAGGTGGAAGTTACTCCTATAGAAAATGTAGTTGATAGCCTTTCTAAAATGAAATAGTGCAAGAACTGGTACTGTTATTATTTAATAGTCATGAAGTGAGCACTTCTGGAGAAGACAAAAGGGCTGCAAAAAAGCAAGTGAAGCAAGAGGATTTTATTAATAATGTTAGATGTATGTTTGTGGTCTTTGTCTGGTTAGTTTGCATTTCTGTGATTGCCAGTGATCTGACCATGTGCTGTGCATTAAATGGTATAGTTGATAAATGAGTCTATGAAATCTATATCTGCTAATACAATGAGAAAAGAATCCAGAGAGTTAACTTAATCTGACCAGAGGAAGTAATGTTCTTTGGAAGAGCCCCATCACCATCTGCTTCACATCTGGGTGAGCAGATTGGTGACTGGTTCCCTGTGTTTGCTGCTTCTGCTCAAAAAAGCTGACAGATGTGTGGACTTGGGGATTCTTTCCATGACTCGCCTTTCCTGCTCCTATTATCAGGGCTGCAGACGTTGCACATCCACCTTCTTCTCCTGTAATGCCATTTAAAGAGTAATGGTGCCCTTACTGCTACTTTGTGATGTGTTGCTTTGCAAGCAAATGGAGAGCAAACTTGATCCTAGCTTTTCTTTGTTTTGTGTCTCCTTTGTTGAACTTTAATATACGTACTTGTTGGACAGCAGGTAAAGGGAAGAAGACCAGAACTAAAAGCCACATACCTCTGAGATTTGCACTACGCAGAACAGAAATGTATCAGGAGAACAAAATGGGTCAACTTTTGTATGTTATTTGGGTGGTAATCACATGCAGATTAAAACAATGGCCTGCTTATACAAAGAAAAGATTACACAAGGAAGAAAAACTCAGTTTAAGATGCAACTCCTTTGTTCTACAGGATAAGTCTCAGTAAGCAAATTCTGCTGCTAGCCAGCATCTAGCAGAAATCAGCGTATTGCAATAACTTCATGTGCCCGTAATGTGTGGAACACAATTGTAGTCTGTTGGGTTTGTGGTGCTTTTATTTTAAAGAATGATTATTACTATTCCTGCTGTTTGTTTTTCTTCTCTGATTTCCATTCATTTTGGTAAATGAGTTAGGTAAATAACAATGCTAGTTAACTTAGTGAAACACAATTATTCTTAGACTGTAAATGCTCAACTTTATTTGCTGGAAGTAGTCAAGCAAGATTATGGAAGAATATTAGTATATCTTTTCTTTTTTAACAAAGGATGGAAATGTCTTGTTTTGAATTTTCTAATGCTTCAGAAAACTCAGTTAGTCACTCTTGTCAGAAGTATTTGGGAGTCTCCCCAGCAAATGTGAGGTATATTTGAACATTCTACAGCTATTATAGCATTATGACACAAGCTCAGTTCTAAATAATAGAAAGAAAAAATAACTTATGCTATGCCTATAGAATTACCAGAAATTTAAAAATTCACTCTTTGTTGCTATTGAGGTTTTCCAGGCTAGTATTTGGTGCAGTAATTCATTCAGGGCTATTGTAATTCATTGTGCTGGCTTACTCTGATGGACTTCTTAGTGCCAGCTGTTGCCTTGTAGCCCTTAATGGTTCCTTCATGGCCATTTATATCTATTGTCTCCATGATTATCTGAACTCTAGGGAACAAGCCAATGCTGTGGTACTATAATTACATCACTAAGCAAAATACGTGTTTCTAACTGGCTTGTATTCAAAATAGTCAAAGCTACTACAACTGTATTTGTAGCTGGGTTTCTACTGACAAATGTAGAAGCATTTTCTTCTGGCATTTATTCTCTGTCATCGTTCCATGCTGGTGGCCTGCAGGAGGAGATGTCTGTGCTGAAGACCTTGCCAATTCAAGGTGTCCTTCATTCAACAGCTAAAAATTACTTGCACTATGAAAGAGTCAGGATAAATGGCAGGAGGTGAAAAGCTGACAGTATAAGACATCACAGGACCTTATTTTACCTGTTTTCTAAGTGTAAGCATTAGACATGAAGGGGCATGTAACTGCTGAAACCAGACTAACAATCAAAGGCTAATGAAAAGGAGTATGTTTTGAGAAAGCAAGGATTTAACTTTGGCAAATTGAGCACCAAAAATAGGGGCTTACTGAGGATGTGGCTTAGGCTGTTGCCAGGTGTAAAAAGAGCAAACCAAGATTGAGAGAAAGCCAGGAGGAGTGGGGAAGGCAATCTGCAAGTGCTGGACAGGAATGATCTTGGTCCCGCTTGAGGGAGTTTGGCTGCCATCTGTTCTGTGCACCAGGCTGAAGTCTTGTTATATTCCCATTGATTAGCAAAAGCAAATCAGCTGAAAAAAAGCTTGGTTAGCCTTTTTATTTGTGTTGGACTGGTGGCTTTTAACTTCTTTCACTTCAGTCGCATCCTCAGTATTCCTGCCCCCATTTACTGTTCCCTCTGGTTGAGTGCTGCATCTTGGTCCCAAACCCATGGAAATAGGTGCTTCACTGCTAGCACTCTACACTGATGCTTTGAGCTCTGCTACTTGCCCATGGGGTCTGGGCACCCCAGGTCCCATAGAGAAAGAAATAATTCCACACCTATATGGTCAGTGCAGCTCACATGGTCATCTTGAAGCCTGTGCTCACCATAAGGCTTTGCCCATTATAATATTTTATCTACTGGCTCTGTTTATTAGAACCTAAGCACTTGCTTTTTAAAATGCAATGCTAATTCTGCAGACTTGGTTGCATTCTGTGTCAGCAAACTTAGTGTTGTTCTTCATCTGCAGCCTATGGAAGTGCTTAAAATGCTGAAGTCAAGAATACAAAAGGAAGAGGGAGAAAGTCTGTCAGCAATTACTTCTGAGCAGGGAAATGGTGTTGACATAATACTGCACTAACCATTACTGTTTTCTGTAGAGTTTTTATTAAAGAAAAGAATTGGTCTAATCTAGCAAATTTCAGAATAAATAGTCTTATTTTGAGTATGTTCTTACAGAAGAGAGGCTATGTGCAGCCATAGCATTGCCTTTCAAGATGCTGAAAAAGCTAAAGGAAGGACAAATCTGCACTGTGACTGTCTCTTATTAAATACTTGAAAGGGAAATGCCTGTGTAGTAGTAGTATGAAACGCAATCTTGCAGCAGTGCTGTAAATTGTGCATTGATTTTAGTTTCAGAGCAGTCATTAATGTCATTAAGTGAGCAGCTTTGATTTACTTGCAGACCTGGCCTAGAATTTAGAATGTTCTGCTTCTATCCTTAATTCTGCCTCTGGAATGTGGAATAATTTTGGAAAGAATGGCATGTCTGTGTCTCTAAAAACAAAAATATCATGCACTTTTCATCCAGGTAATGCCATTTCAAAGCCTTTCTCCTTCATAATTTGCTGGGAGTACAGCATGAGTCAAGTTCTTGTGTTCATCCCATCACAGCAGCATCTCCTTTCTGGTGGTGGGATCTGCATTGCCTGGTGTCTGGGCAGAAACAGTTTGAACTGTTTTGACACAAGAGACATGCTGCAGAGTTCATGCTGGTGATATTTTCCAGGTCTTTCATTCCTTCCATGAAAATTAAAGATAAAAGGAGCTTGATAGGCTCATGAGATGCTTTTCAGTTGGTCGGTTTTCTTAATGATGAGGTTATATTCCTATTTTTATACTAAAGTCAGTTTTCCTGAGCTTCATTTTTTTTATCTGTTACATAAAGCAGAAGTTTAGCATCTATTACAATTATTTTCCAATGGATATTGTTTCTGCTTTCTTTAGCTGGGGAAGAGTTTGCTTTTTGCTTCCTTCCCAAGTTTCCAACTATAATTAGAACTTAGTGCTTCCTTTTTCTCATGTAGTACTACAGGAGACTTAGGAAACTATAATTGATACTTAGTGGCCTTGACTGAAGAGCTGAATAGGTCGTTGGGCAGCTACTTATTTGTACTTTTGCTTTGTGTGTCAGTACACTGAAATAAATACTCATGAAATACTGCAGGCTATTATTGCCAAAGGGTCTTGCCGGTGTGAGTTGTTTTCTCACATAAATAGCAACAGAGAGAATCCAGGGGAAGAAATTTTCTCTAATAGAGTGCACACAAAGGACTAAAAATCTATTTACCTGGACAGAACAGGTTGTACTGAGGCACTCTGGTTCCTTTGTGTGCTTGAATAAGAAAGCAAATGTCATGTTAAGGTTAGAAGTGAAGAAGTTAGGAGCCAGCTGGTAAAATGCTGGCTGCAATTGAGTCCTGTCACCACAGCCCTTGCTTGGTCCCCTGCCTCTGCTGCTGCTGCCAGTGTTTCAGTCAAGTCGCTTGAGGTTCATGCTGGCACTTCTCACCTCTATGGTTTATGGAAGCTCCCACCTTCTGCTAGTCAGGACCAGCCCCGAGCTGTGAAGAAAGAGTCTTAGCAGGGATGCTCAGTCACAGAGTTAAAGCTGTGGGAAAGGGGATGTCACAGCTGGATGTTAGATCTCTGTTCATGACAAGGGACTCTGGGTGCTGCCACAAGAGGACAGTATCAAGGGGGGGATGCAGAGATGTGTTATACAGCATCTGCTGATGTTTGTGTGGTGTTATGCAAAATCCTTCAGGGGGTGGAACACTGGGATTATTTTGCTGTGAAGAGCTAAGGGGTAGTATTGAAAGGTGTGATCTACAGATATTCTGCTTACCTTAAAAAGATAACTGAATACTGCAGGTCTGTGCTGTGAAAGGCAGGTGTTTGAGTCAAGATGTGTTGGCATCTGGGGTTTTATTGCTGTTAAAACGTGAAGGCATAATATTGACTAGACTATTGCAATTATCATTTGAAATAATTTCAATTTTCCACCGAAACTGTCAGTTTTAAAATTGTAATTTAGCAAGTCAGTTTGAGACTGTCAGGTTTTCACTTGTAATGAAGCTGATCTACATCCATCCTTGAAATCTGTGGCAATGATTGACAGGGAAGTCAGATCTATATTCTAGTCAAAGTAGGGAAGAGAAGCTCATCTGAGGAGAAGCTGTAAGGCTTGCCTCTTAACAAGCCTCCTCTTGTTTACTGGGGTTTCACACCACATCATCTGTGATTCAGTCTCCCATCCACAAAGCATATACAATGCTGTATTTTCTTGCCTCTTGTTTCTTTTGTCTTCTGTAAAGCAGGAGCCTTCTCCTGTCTGCATACAGAGTGTTGGGGACTTTCACCTCAGTTCTGTTATCAAAGTGCCATTGTAATATAAAATCATAACATATACTTTTAAGATGAAAGATTTTTTCATATCTGAAGTGTGATTGTCAAGGGAAAATTATCTGAGAATTTGGCGAGGGGGGGGGGGATGTGATTAAGAGCAGTTTGTGGGTAAGAAGAGTCAGAAACACAAGGATAAGAAGCCTGGCTCAGATGTGATGTTATAAGTATTCAAATAAGGCTTAAGGTAACCTACAGACAATAGGGAAGTGCAAGTAGAAACTGCACTATGGAGAGCAGGCAACAAGGCAGAGTACTGGAAAAATTAATAAGTTATGACTGCAAAGCCCTGTGAGGAGTTTGGCAAGCCAGGAAACAAGATCAATCCTTGCAGTTTCCACCCTTTTTTCCCATTCAGCTTTGGCAGAGGAAAGTGCAATATATTAATATGTAACTTTGTCTCAAGTTTTACCTGCACCTCACTTCTTTAATCTTTATTGGAAAGTAAAGTATCCCCAGCATGTCCATTGGGATTAGCAAACACCTGGGCTGTTACCTGACTTTGGCAGTTGAGAGGGGACCGAAGAACATTAAACTTGCACTACAATGAGGAGTGACAGGGAAGAAAATCAGACAGGCAGGTCTGATCAGTGAGCGGCAGCTTGTATTTAGCACAGGAAGACAAGAGGGTCTGTCAACAAGATGCACTCTGTGTAGTCCTCCCAGAGGCTCCACATCTCAATTAGTTTATTAAAGAGCGAGGTCGCCGTAATTAATGGTACAACTGATATAACTCCTTTGCTGTGCTGGATAATTACAGTTCTATGCTTCTGTTTGTAGTGGATGCAAAGGCAAGTGTTGCACAGGATAATGTGGCCGTTTCTTCCCCCAAGACAATGGAGCAGAGCCTCGGGAGCGCTGCCAGCAGAGCTCTGCCATCTGCTAAACCCCACTCTGTCTTTGCGTTTGCCTGGGCTGTACTAGGGCGTACCGAAGATCCAGCTACAGATTCATCAGTTGGAGCAGGGAAACTTGATGTCAGCTCGGAGGCGCCTGGAGTGAACAAAGCACCAAGTGACAGCGCGGAGGTTCCCCTGGCAGCTGGGTGGGAGGAAGGAGCACATAAAAACCTGACCCAGGCCCCGGTGGCACCATCCCTTCATGACATCGGTCTCGTGGCATCGGTGACACCTGAGGGAGAGGATGCAGCTGCCTCAAAGCCAAAACAAGTAACCTTCTTTGACAGGATCTTCAAGCTGGAGAAGGGAAAGGAAAGGAGTAAAGCGCAAATTGATACCCAGGAGGAAAGGCAGGCTTCAGACCTTCCTGACGGGCACATCACAGTGAAAGAGGCTGCTGGATTACAGAGCACATCAAACAGTGTCCCACAGGGGAAGGCAAGTGCTTGAGTAGGAATATCCATTTCACTCCTAATGAAAGCTCTTAGGAATATTACTAGCACAGGACAATGTAATGCCGTGATGCTGTGTGACCGAGTCGGTGTTGCAGGGTGGCTGAATAGAGGTATGGGTGAGGAACCTAAAGCGGAGTGGGAATAGTTCTGATATCTGCCTCATGACTAAATGCTGGCATCTGACCTCAAGTTTAAATTCACCTCTGAATGGTCTGGGTAAGATAGCTGTGTTCATGCTCCAATTGCCAGGATGATGAACAGCAGCCAGCTACGAATGAAAGCAAAAATACCTGAAAGTGAAGTTGTTTCTTGTGGTTTAGAAACTTGGAGTTTGACACTGGATGGTTTTACAGTAGTTCTGTTGTATGTGTTGTGCCGTTCTTAAAATAATCACTCTTCAGCAATAGCTGCTTGTTGCACCCTACATAACAGAGTAAGGAATGTTTTACAGTAGCAATATTTGCGTTCTTAGCTATTGTGATCTTATCCTTTCTATAGTCAAGGAAACCTGGTCCCTTAGAATTGATTTTACAGGATGCGAATGTGATATAAGAAATTAACTTGCCTGAAAGCATGTTACTCAAAGGAGCTGAAAACAGACCTGGGTTTACTTTTTGCAGTTCCTGCAGTTTGATATCAGGAAATATACTCTAGGATTAATTTTTAAGCAATTAACTATTGAAAAAAGTCCATCCCACAGATGGGGATGAGTGTCATAACTTGTATTAGCTCTGCTGGAGAGGTGCCAGCAGGCACTACTTGGTGATCTAGCTCAAATACTGTCCGATGCCAGGAGCAGCAAGGAGAAAGTAGCTGCATGGCTCCCTCATCACAACCTGTAAATGCCAGTTTAGTAGTAACTGCATTTGTTGGCCTTGTTTGGGCTTACAAATAAAACTGCTGTATGATTGGTAATGCTTTGAATAGTGTCAAACATAGTTCAGAAAATGCTCGCTGCTTGCACTGATGATATTTGCAGAGGTATGCCCAAAAGTCTCTTCAATTTCAGTTCTACCTTGTCTCCTCTATCTTATGCTTCTTCACATTTGAAGATCATATTTCTTATAGAAATTGTAACATTTTCCTGAAGTAATTTGTAACACTGAACAGTTGCATATTTTACAACTGCCCTTCAGAAGCGGCACCCATCACTGGTATTTCAGACAGCTATATATGTGCATTTAAAGACTCTGTAGTCTCAATCTAACAGCATATCAAGTCATTCACTACATAAACAGAAGAGGGTGCATAATTCAGAATGAATTATCTATTCAGTGCATGCTGACACTTCTGTTTGTAGCTTATAAGACTGAAGCTTTTCAACTTCGTAAATTCCTGCAGATATTTTTGCCTAATACACACAAAGAATAGTTTTTCCTGTGACTCACAAGAATTGTTACTCTTAAAATTAAATGCAGAATTCATCATTTTCTGTTTTGCTGTGATTGCAAACTACAAAGTGTGAAAGGTCACAGTTTGTGCTGTTAAAGTAACAAGAGCGTGAGACTCTAATGGAATAGCAGTCTGATGCAGCTTTAACCACAAGTCAGAGTTAAACATTTGCTGGTAGCAAGCAGTTATGTTGGGAAAGTTCAGCTAAGCACGTGTTTGTAACAAGCAACAGGACAAGGTAACACAAGCCTTTTTCTGCCGTTTCAAACACATTAGAAGCACTCTCTCAGATCAAGTTTTTTTTACTATCAGTAATGCCTTGCTTTCTCATTAGTTCTGAATCTCTGCTCCAGTCCTCAGCTTACATCTATCACATCCTGAACCTCGCTAATGGAAATAATCTGGAAATCCTGGGCACTCATCAGCTGTAGGGTGTGTTTGTTATGTGTGTGTTTGCAGGATCCTAGCCCACACAACAGCTTTTGACATGCTTGAGAAAAGGTCTCCCATGTAACAACATTGCCTGTGCATCTTTTACATGCGTACTTAAAGCTGTACCACAAAAAATCTTTTGAGGACTCAAAATCAGAGTAAGTGAATGGCAGAACTGTATCACAGGCGAGAATGAAAATGTAACTTTATCCTTAATTTTCTTAAGTATTTCTATCTTTGAGTCTTCAAATATGAAAAGGAGTAGATGTTCAGCATCTAGTTAAGGACCTTTTCTGGGAAAAATAAAGTCCCTTCCAACCCAAACCATTCTGTGATTAAGCATTGCTGATATGTTGTCAAACTAACTTCATTTCTAAAACAAAGGCTGTGGTTCTGCCTTGCAGCACAGTTGCCTTCTGTTCCCAGTAAAGCTGCTGGTTCTCCTGTAGGATGGGAGAATGACCAAGTCTAATGTAATTGCTGTTACTGTAGTAACTACAAACTGTTACCAAATAATTGTACTAAAAATCCAGATATTGCTGCCAACTATTTCTCCCCCCCCCCCTTTTTTTTGGTGGATTATGACTTGTGGTATCTGTAAAAGCTAAAAGCAAAGCAAAGTTTCCCTGAATTGAGTGCCAGCACAAAACAAACAGCATTGCTGGTAAGCAAGAGAGAGGCTCCACAGTTGTAGCTTAAGAGCTGCACAAACATTCTGTGTTTGGTGAACCACTCTTTATTTTTGTGGTCTACAAAACTACATTCAGAACACAGCATAATTAAAACAAGGACAGAATTCATGAATTCATGAAGCATTTACTATGTAAGCCAAAGAAAAGATAAATTATATGCCTGAAATGTTTCACTGAGCCATGATTCATACAAACAAAAGTGCTGGCAAGGATACATTCTTTTGATATGTTTTTCTAATGACTGAACTGAAACTACAGTATAAGTATTTAAGATGTTTATTACCCCCAGATTTGGCTCCTTAAAGGAATGAACTGAACATTTACATGGTATCTGTTAACTTCTAATGCTGACTTCTGCTATTTCTAGAGTTTTCTTTCACTATTTGCCTCTGGGGCTTTGCACAGTGTATTTTGCAGTGAGCTGCTGCAGAGGGAGGGGTTTATGGTTATTTGACTACAGCTCTGAAAATGTGACATTGTAGGACTCCACATTATCTCTGCCTGATTTATACACTGATGGCCTGAGTCTCTGCTCCTTGCTACAGCAGTGTTCCCATGAAAACCCGAGATCGCAGCATCTATGAAAGTCCAGGTTTGAGTTGTATCTCAGTCACTAATGGCATCCTTAGCTTGGGAATCCTGGAGTAGGGTTCCTCATGCAATAGTAGGCTGTTATAGGGCCCATTTGTCCTTCTGCAAGTCAGAGCTTAGGGATTTTGGAGCTCAGGGATTTTTGGATGGTGGTGTGATTCCTATTCTCTGTATAGGCTGCCCTTCGCTCCTGCAGGGCAAAGCGTGTTCCAGGGAGATATCCTTGAACAACTAGTGTTACCAGAGGGGGTCCCTGTCACCACTGTGGTTGTCCCAGGTGATACCTGCTGCTGATAACAGTTCTTTGCTGCAGTACTGAGCCAAAAGACTCTTTCCTTCTAAACACAGTGCAGCCCACCACCAGAGCTTGGGCTTGTGTGTGTGAGAAAGGATATCTGATAGCACCCAGTATTCAGTTATGAAGCTGGTTTGGTTTAGAAACATGCCTTCTCCCTCCTGCTTCTTTGGTCTCTTGCCTCATGCCTTTGTTGACCCTTCATATGTGAAACAGAGCCAGCATTCTTCATATGACCCAGGCTCTCTAGATGGCATCTCTGGAAGCAGGGCTGCCAAAGCTGGCCTGGCCATGCATGTTCTGCATGGGACATATTGTTCTTGGAGCCATTCTGGCCTGTAACTGGCTGCTGGGCAAAGTGGTGTGTTAGACCCTTGTAAGAAACTTCTAAATAGCCTGTTGAAGCACTCTCGGCCACTGTGCTGCATTTCTTCCTGGGTAAACTTGGAAAACAGTGGGTGGAGAATTAGACAGAAGTCTATTCTTGCAAGTAAAACCTTGTGCATTTTAACTCCTTAAATGCTGATGGAGACTGGCCACTCCATGCTTATCTTTCTTCATGACAATTTAGCCCTCTGAAGTTTTAAAACATTTCTCTTCAGTCTACTCCTTCCTTTAGTGACCTATGGCAACGTATGCCCTCTGCAAATCCTATACAAACATCGTGGCCCAGTACAGGAAAGGTTCTCAAGAGTACAACTTCATTTTAACTTTTCCTAGTAGCAGTTGCCCTGAACTATATTAAATTGGCAGGCTAGGAAGAAAAACTTGGTGCCATTTAGAGCTCCAGGTAGTCTGAGAGCAGTGATTTGAGGATGCTGTTTGCTGGAGACACATGGACAGGCTCATCAGTTTTCTGTCCTGATTTTCCTCTGGATTAATCTGGGCATTTTTGTATCCTAACAACTGCTTCTCAAGTCACTGTTTCTGAAGTGACCAGATGTGTACTGCTGTCTAAAGAGCTGGCAATGGCAACTTCTGAAGAATTATGGCACTGCTATGATTGCTGTTCCATAAGGTCTCAAATCCCCAAACAAAGTGGAGGCTATCGCTGTGCTAGGCACAAATTACTTTAATAATAGACAGGTCCAGCCTTGCACTTACCATGTAGACAGATAAAAGGGAGGAGGATTACTGGTAACAGACATTACTAGCCAGGTGTAGTATACTTGTATACTATGGGACATGAGGACTTGCCTCATGCTGCTCTGTCCTACACTTTAGCAATGGCTCTACCTGTGCAGGCTCCAGGTGAAAGTGGACAGAATTGCAGACAAATTCAGTGTAAAAGGGGGCCAAGCTCTCCCAAACTGGTCCAAGAGAGTTTTTTGAGAATCAGACCCTTGTTTAAGTGTCTAAAACTGTGTGACTTGTAATATTACATCCTGGTAAGTGCTTGAGCACTGGAAAACATCAAGAAACATTTTGGGGCTGTGGGAACTGTAATTCCAGGAAGAGAGGAGGCAGCTCCATCTGACTCAGAAGAATTCCTTTGGGTTGTTGCTTTTTGTGTTAGATAAAAATAATTTTACAGAGTATCTGAAGCAATCTTTGTATGGTACAGTCAGACACTGAGCCATGAAAAGCCAAAATCTCTGCATTTGTTCTTGTTCACAAGTTCAGCCTTGAAAAGAGAAAAGTGGTGATGTTTGAGATGCTGTGTGCAACTTTACTTGTGTTTGTTATACTTGGTAGCTGAGAACAATGTTCCTTCAACCAATGGGAAATGTTAAATATATTAGAAAAGAGGGGGGAAAGAGATGTATAAATGCTCAATTGTTCTGAATACGTAGGCTGGAGAAGCATGGTTGGAATTAGGGTTGTGACTCTCGGCAACATAATGCAAGTCACAAATGTTACTTTTGCATTCCACTGGAAATTAAGCAACCTAGGACTGAGGGAACTCTGCCCCCTTTTTTATAGGAGATAGATGCCTGCAACCAAAAAGACCTACAGCAGGACTCTGCAGGTGTCAAGAGCCTCACTGCTGAGCAACCTCAAACGGCAGAGGGAAAACAAGAAAGCCCTCAAACAGCTGCTGCAGTAGATAACTCCATCATGAGTTTCCTTAAAACACTGGTAAGCTTTTGCCTTTTCATCTCTAGGCTATGCTTTAAATTACTTACAAAACCCCTATGTGGACACATTGAGCTTAACCATAATGTGTTCACTGTCTACGGGCACTAAGAAGTGATGAAGCCAGATACCTTAGAGACTGACTTGAGATGATGTGTGGGTACAGTGCAGTTATGATCAAATGATGACCTAATCTAGAAATTTCCACTTCTGCATAGATACTCGTTGAGCTGGAGGTGTTCACCTGTCCTAAGGATTTTTCTGCATGATGAAACGTTATTTTGCAATAGCTCTAAAAGTTCATTTTCAGGGATTAATTGGATGTATTAGCTTGAATAACATTTCTTTGGTCCAGATATTTTCATTTTTGCCATTAATTTGTTGGCAAACATTTATATTACAAACTTCCCCATATGGGGGTAAAGCAGTACTTGTGCTTATTTCACCTTTGTTAGAATGAAACTGCTAGTTTCAAGCACCTGATCTGTGACTGTTTATTTTTTTAAATATATTTAAGGTCTCCCCAGGCAAAGCTGAAGCCAAAAGTGATTCTGAAGACAAGGTAGGCAGATTCCTCTTTCTCACTGCTCACCAGATGTTTTTGTCATTATTTCTTCCTCATTGTGTTGGTTTTTAGCCCAGTTGATGTTATCACTTTAAGTAATTTTAAATATTTTCCTCCTGAATAAGTCTGAAAGGAAGATGAGCATAAACAGTGCAATTCTTCACATCCTATGTTACAACCAGCATCTGAACTGTAGCATTTTCTGCAAGGTTGATGATGACCTGGTTACTCTTTTGGTTGTTACTCTGACTTGTCCTTGATTTAAAACTAAAGGTCCCTGCAGTAAAATCCTCCTGAGTCCATAGAAAACTGCTCCCCAAGACTCTTCCCTTTACATGCGGAGATGTGAATCTGGGCTTTGTGTTTTAAGCAGGGTGAATTAAACACTCTGCTGTTCTAACAAATGCATTGGGCTGACTGCAAGCGTGTGATGTTCCTGCTGGGAACTGAAATCTGTATTGGGTGGACAGATACAGAACCAGTGTGAGACACACTCCTCCATGCAATGGAGAGGTGTGGCCTCTTGCTTCCCTCCTTACAAACCATTTGTTCTTGGATTCCACTGACAAGAAGAAGTGTGCTTCTTACCGTCCATAAGCAGTGCTGGTCCTTTACATGTGAATTCAGAGAAACTTCATTATTATAGCTTTGATTTGCTATTAGAGACATTGAAAATACCAGATTGATCCAATGTATTAAACAATCTTGTAAAATAAAGTGGGAAAACTTAAACTGTAAAAAATAAGTTGGAAACAGTCATCTAAAAATGGAAAAATATAGGTGTTTAAAGCCTTCTCCTTTCCCCTTTATTTCCTGTTCTGTTAGTGCCAAAACTTACAGTAGCTTCAACAGAAGCAGAAGTGAGACAATTTGTATTAAGCTGTCATCTATTTTCCAGTGTTTCTATGGCTTACAGGCACATCACTGCACAACAGGGAACTTCCAGATTATACGTCCTTACACATTGTTATTGCTATAATAACTAAAGCTGTTATTCTGATGCCTGTGATAAAGTTTAATTAACACATAAAGAATAAAACCCTACAAAAGGAAATGGTCTTTCTATGCAACTATTAGGTATTCAAAATCACTACAGGCATCAATATTTTTTTTTCCAATCTTATTTTTCATCCTTTTTGTCCCATTCATATTTTTTATATGGCCTGGTAATAAAATTAAGTCAGTTTTTCCAGGAAGTGTGAGGGATACACATCACTCCTCAGTTATAGCTCAGTGGCTCTGGAAATCATTAACCAGGGCTGAGGTCTTCAAAGATATCCAGAAAAGGTGGTTATCAAATTGCATGGTTTCAGTGAGACTTGTAGGGCTTTCAGTAGCTCCTGAAGCATCCAGTCCTGTTTGCATATCTGACTTTATCGAGCACACCCATGTGCTTCTATAACTGGTGCCTGTTGGTGCGGGTGTAATGTGACTTGGAAACAAATAGGCTATTGGGGTTTGGTTTTCTCATATCTGTAAGGATAAACAAATTCAGGGAACCAGCAGGATATGCAATTATGGACAGGTTAAATAAGAGGTCTTTTCTGTAGAATTCCTTTATCTTTGCTATCTTCTTGATATAAAGAATGACATTTTCATTATGTTAGAGAAAATATGTTAGAAAGGTTAGTTTATCCACTGTCATACAGAAAAGCTGCAGATTTTCCAGCTGCTATGTATAATGAAATACTGGTAATTTTCCCCCTGAGAAATAACTTCTGTCTTAATACTAAAGATAAGCTCCCAAGTGAGGCTTTCCCCTTCACATAGTCTGAGCCTCTCTGGGTGTTTTCGTGTGGTTAGGCTTCCACAGGGACTGTCTTTGAGTCCTTGTCATGCTTTCATTTTGGCTGCTCCTGCACTCCTTTTGCAGGGAAAAGCTGGGGTTTATCACACAGAGGCTGATATTTTCTCAGTGTGTCTCAGCAGGGCTCTCCCATAGTGAAGAGGGTAGGCAAGCTTCCTTATAAATCCTTATAATCTTGCTTGCAAAGTACAGCAAACATGCTCCTCCCTGCTGAAATGCAGAGGTGTGCGGCATCAGCAAAGCTGAGCTTGGTGGGTTTTGTAGCAACGCGCTGTCATCAGTGATGCCTCTGGCTTTAATCAACTGGCTAAAGGCATGCATGCTTTCAGCAGCCTGAGCACTCCCTCAGTGATTGTCATTTCTTCTGTAAACATGGGTGTTTATGTAAGTTGAGTCATCTTTCCTTGGATGAATTGATCCTTGGCAAGTGTATACCAATGAACATGATCTTTGGATTAGATCTTCCCCAGATCCTTCTATTGCAGACCCTGACTTGTTCCCACTTCACTGTACCCTTGGGAATACTGAGAATAGTACAGAGCACCACAGGGAAAAATGGCTGATTTTGATGCCACTGGCCACAGCCTCTTCAAGATATGAAGCATTTTGTAGGGAGCTTATAACTGCATTAAATGAAACCATCTAGAGACCAAGATCTCTTCATGTGTGTTACGTTCTGTACTCTGGACCTTCTACCCTATTAGCTGCAGTCAACCATGGTGGTTGGTCCTTCACATGGTAAATGCTGTAGGCTGATTGTTTCTCTGGAGTTTGGGTCTCTCTGTACTTAGTGATTCCTGGAAATTTTTGTCAACAAAGTTTAAAGCTTTTGACTGGTTGGAAGCTGCCCTGTAGAAATGCAAAATAAAACAGAATAGGGCTTGCAAAGGGACAAGGTAATTACTTGGAGGGTGGACATTTTTTTTCCATAGACACCTATCAATACTCCTTTATTTTATATAGCCCTTTCTAGTGGAATTTTCACTGGGCTGCCTAGTTTTTTAGAGATCCAGTCTCTAATATCAGTGGGTGATGATTCCCAAAACAAGTGCCTCCTGCAGCTACTTAAACTGGAATGAAAAGGAAGCAGTACTCATTCAACACTTAGTATCAATTGCTATTTTTTTTTGGTACTTCAATTTCTAACTAATTTTATGAACATTAGAGCAAACTTGAAATATATAGATAGCATATATAATGAATGTCCACACTTCCCTTTTCCTAAATAATGCCCTATGAAAAACACTTAAAGGTTCCTATAATACTGCACTAGAAAGAACGATGGTGCTTTCAAAGACTTGTATAGCTGCCTATTTTGAAATTATTAATTACAAATTCAGTCTCAGTCTTTGTGGAATTTGGGTCTCAATTTAATGAAGATTTTAAGGAGCAAGTTGTGGTTTAATGCTCAGGCAGCTGTACTGTTGTACTTTTTATTTCACTACTTGCATGAAAATATCTAAGGAGAACTGAGTGATCATGTAATTTGTTGTCCAGAGCTAAAAGGAAATGCCTGGGTTTAATACTGCATGTATGAGTGTTTGAATGTCTTCCATGAACCAAATGACAACTTTGCACTGAGTACTCAACTTCAAATGCTGTTGTACAAAAGGGATCGAAAGCAGAAAAAGGCCATGGTGGGCAACCTGCTCCGAAGACAGCACCTGAATCCCACACTAAAGGAGCCAAGAAAAAGAAGGCAGAGAGTCCCAAGCTAGGACACAGTACATTTAGTAAACTCTTTAGGCATAAGGTCTGTATGAAACTCAGCAAGACCAGAACCCTGAGCAGTAACAGATGGCTCCCATCGCAGAGTGAAGTTACTTAATTGGTAACTGAAATCAGCATCTGGCCAGCTGTGCAGTGCTCTGAAAACTACTGGCATGAGCATTTCTGTGCCATGCGTTATGAAAACAATCTGCATGTGCAGCATTTCTCTTTATACCATCTGTGAATTCAGGATTCTGAAACGATTCCTCTAACCTTCCCCACTACCTGCTTCCCAGTTACACTTGCTAATGCTAACTAAACTTCCCTGGCCACTTAAAATAAAAGGTACTGACAAACAATGAATTACATAAACATGAACAGCGCTTGCAATTGTAGGACAAGTTTAATAGTTCAGTCCAATCACAATTAAGGCTTTATGATCCACATTGCCTGGTGATTGAGTGAACTGGGGCATCTGATATGGCACAGAGAAGATTGGAACATGGAATTTCCTTCAGAAACAGCTACTTTTCACTGAAAACAAGTAATTGTTGATTGAATTCTGAGTTTAGCTTGGAGGGGAAAAGTGGTTTTGAGGATGCTCTAAAGCTGTTCAAAATGCTTTTTGTGCAAGTGGTTGTTTCAGGGGACATTAGCTTTTATTTTTAAAAAATCACTGAAAGCTTTTTTTTTTTTTTTTGAAAGTCCATATTTGAGCATTTCTGCATTCTCTGGAGATAATCTGCCATGCTGTTCTATGGCAGGGAAGCAGAGAACTGTAGCTTTCTAGCCCAAAGAATGCAGAAGCAGAGACCCTTCCGCTGGGGGAGGAAAGTAATTAATATTTAATGCTCACTCAGCACACCCACATGGAATTTCTGGTGAGTAGGGGGCTTTATAATCAAGAGCATGAGTCAAAGGGAGTCCTTTAAGTTATTTTCAAAACAGAAATGTTCCTGCCGCTGTTTCATTTTTGAGATGTCATCCACGTTACTGAAGGAATAATGATCTTGCTAATGGCTTCAGACCTACAGTTCTAGCCAACAGCTTAAAATTAGGATCTCATCTTGCACATACTACATTAATAGTTTTGATACTTAATACAATTAAAGCAGGAATGATTTGTTCATGATGAGCTGGGGCTTCCTGGTAAAAAACACACCTGGCTAGAATTTGTCAAGGTGCAACAGCTAAAAATCTTGCGGTGAGTTGTTGGGAGATATGATTGGTTTTCATGAGGCTATTAGATAGAATTTTAAAGACTTTTGGTCTGGAGTGAAGGCCATTATCTTGAAGGAATGTGGCAGCACTGAATTTTTACACCAATAAAATCTGTCTCATAAAATGTCATTACTTCCAAAATAGTTTTCTTGTTTCAAAATTTATTTTCACAGCTTTCCTTCCACATACAAAATACAAAAGCAATAACTTGACGTACCATTTATGACTTATTAAGAACAAAGGAGATGGATTAAAATGGTGCCAACAGTTGGCTTGTAGGATTGATTGAAAGCGGAAATTCAAATTGGAGCACTGATGTAACAGGCAAGCCCTGAAGTGATCACCTCTAGTAAAAATTAAAGAAAAAGTAGTTTATACCTTTTCTTTTTTGAATGCCTCAGCATGATGTGTCAACTGGATGAAGAGATAGTGAATTTTGTTATTTGAAATTATCACATTAATATATTCACATTTAATTTTAAGCACTTCACTTTCTGCTCTGAAAGTTCTTTCTCTACAAGTCTTCCAAAACGCACTTCTCTGTACCTTAGTTAAGAACAGATTGACTATTAGGCTAACAAGACCATTGTTTTTCAGTGTCTTGTTGTTTACATGAGTACTAACTTTAAAGCAAGTTGTGAATGTTGTTTTCAAACAGCAATGTGCATCCTAATATAAACCATAACACAAGCTGCTGGAATGTGATTTGGCCATTTGACTTCAAAGACTGAGTTTGGATGGTATTTGATACTTGGGTTCCTGTCTGATTTTATTCCCATCCATATATATTTGCCTTGCGTTGCATGGTGGTTTTGCAGTATAACTGTACTGATTTATGGAACTTTTACTTGGAAAAGAAGGGTTAACTACTTATTTTCAGCATTAGTATTGAAGGCTTGTGGCATTACCATCTCACTACTACTTACACTTGCTTTATACCTTATTTAATAAAGTTAACCACAAAAAGAAGTTCTTGGCTCCTGCAAAATAACTCTGACCTGTTCTTTCAAGAGATCCACAATGCATGTGGCAGGCTGCCTAAACCCAGAGGTCCTAGGCTCCCATTTACTTGAGGTTGTGGCTTGCTGCTCATCTTTGTACACCTTAGATACTAGTCTTGAGTGTAAGCTATGCTGGATGTTAGAGGCAATAGATACTGGTATTACTCACTGGCCAAGGAATTTAAACAAACTTGATTCCTCCTGGGTTTGTGCATTCTGATGAAACCAGGAGACCCATCACTGTGAATGATTTCTTTTCCCAAGAGAGTAAATCCCACCTCCCTCACAAAAGTGTGAGTGGATGGACTAAACCAACCTCCAGCACCTGCAGAGCTGTTCTTTGTAGAGCTGCAACTGATAAGTTATAAAGCCACTGCTGTTCTATGCCCTTTGTTTCCAGGCAGCCATCTGCCTATGTTTTGTATCCCAGAAAGCAAAGCTTCCCGTGTCAAAGGCGATGTTAGCACGTCCCTGACTGGTATGCAATTCCCAAGTGGAAAAGACCTAACTCTGGCTTGTATGTGTGCACAGGAAGCTGCAGATGCAGACTCAGCTCAAAAATCTCTCAATATCTTAAAATCCCGCACAACATCTTGCGTGAAGAAGCTGGGAATGCATATGTAATCACACACATTTGTAAAGAACAAATTGAGGGCTGCAAGCACGGCAGCGTGAGCACAAAGCAATTCGACACGTGGCTGCAACGCTGCTGCAGGTAGAAGGATGTGAGCTGGCAGTCCCTTCAGCAGCCTCGCCTGTGCTAGAGATCAGTTTCCATGGTTGCAGGAGCCAGGACTTTCACAAACATTCACTAAAAATAAAATAATCTGTGACACAGACAATTCCTGAACTGTGTAACTGTGAGCACTGACACTGCCGGAGACAGACTTGTCTTTGTGTTTTGTTTCCCTTCAGGCTGCGAAAGAGACCCAACAGACAACTAATACCAAAGTGAGTAGGATGATTCAAGTTATCTGTATGAGTAATGCAGTTAAAGAGGAATTCTTCTCACTGTCGTTTTTAGTCTTAAAGACAGTGTTTTAATTTCTTTATCAATTAACCATTTCAGTTACAAAGGGTGGGTTGCTGTGTAATCTGCTTCCTCTGTTCAAGACAGTCGTTTGAAAGGAACAGGGACACAGCTCAGCAGCTGCACCTTGTTGCCTTGTGTGTCCTGTGCAATAGTGGTCTGTTGCATGCTTGTCTCTTGTACCAGAGGTTGCCTGAGTTTGCTGGAGTATCCTGTTCTTCTCACATTTCCGATAGCTTGTGTGTTCTTGATTCCTTCTAGAGCATTGAACAGCAGCAGCCTCTTACCTCTGCGAAATCAGACAAAAATGTCCCTTTGTCTCAAGAACCACAGACAACTAAGCAGAGTACAAAAGCCCCCGAGGCTGCAGCCCCACAGCAGGCAGTGGCCAGCGATGCCCCCAAAGAGGTGACAAAGGAGAGATCATCATCCGCTCCCATGCCACTGAGCAAGCTCTTTTGGAAAAAGGTATGTCTGGATTTCGGAGCTGGTCCATCCCACAGCTCCATCTTCACACAGCATCTAGTGTTATTGTTAAGTCAATATAGTAAAGCTGTCAAATCTGCAAAGTTGAGCATATCCCATATGCTAAATGTAAGAGAGGCATAAACAACGCATGCATGTGGAAACACGTTTTGGGCAGTGACACATGCAAATGGCTAGTAATAGACTGCTGCAGAAAAATCTTGTAAACGAGCCTTTTAAACCTGTCTGGTATTTTTTTTAATGGTACTATGGAAGCAGGAATGTTGTTCTCTGTCAATTCAACTCATTTGTTAAAAAAACCCACAGAAATTATTGCATTCTTTACCAAATTATATCATTAATATAGATGCAGCTATAAAAACCCGTTTCATTTTTATGGGAACTGTCTGCTTTAGGTTTTATCAAGGTCTGAAAACCTGGAATCTGCAAATCTGGTGGGTCTATTCTTTCCCAATAGAAAAAGTTCCATACCAGAGTGGATCAGTCCTTGGGCTTGGGAACTGAGGTTAATTGCTTGGGAAGACACGTTTTTCCTCAAGTTAAATAATTAATTTTAACTAAAATTAGGACTAACTTTGAAAACGTGGTTCCTGTTTCCATGATCCTTATGGTTTATAAGCTGAAGGCTTACACTTTTCTTGTTTCATTTAAGAGAAGAGCTGTATTAAACTTTACTGAGTCACTGAATGTTGAATAACTGCTTTCCTGGGCTTCTGTTCAAGTTCAAATCCCAGAAATGAACTGTTTCCAAACACACAGATGCTGACTGAGCAACTAACCCTGCAGCTTCTTTAGCTGTATTTTTTCGACTCAACAGCGTTACTGGAGATACGATTTGAGTATGTTACATAGGTTATAAGAAAGTAAAGTATTTAACTATTTAGAGTAAACACGTTTGAAAACAGTCTAAGCTTGAGACATTCGTTACTTGGGACTTAATTTCCTGTGAAACTGGGCAAATCAGGTACGTGGAAAGAGAGGAAAGTTGTGAAGAGGAGGGAGAGGAAAGAGCTTTATATAGTTATTATTGCTCCAGAAACCTCCTCCTCTAAGTAGTCTGGCTTATTTGAAAATGGAGATGGGAAGCAGGATGTATACTGAACATCAGGATGAAGTAAGGAAAAAAAGAGGCCTTCTGGCAGGTGGTTGTATGCAATTTCAGTGTAAAGTTGAGAGCAATAAATCTGGTCTGAAGTTCAGTAATTTTATAATCAACTAACAAGGTCTTTTGTGTTTAAAAAAGAAAAAGCACATGAGAAAGGAACATATTCCTGTGAAAAAATAGTGAAAATAATTCCTGTGAAGGAGAAATTGGTGGTGATAGTTGATTTAAAAAAACCTGAACCTGGTAAGGCTTTGGTAAGATTTCAGAACTTTATTTTGAAAGATGGATACAAACTAACCCAGCTATAAATATTTTACTGTTCCTCATAATGTAGGTTCTGCTCACAGTGAGTATCAGCTGCTTCTGTCAGTGGAAAGTGTTGTAGAAAACTCTCTACAACTCCCATAGGTTTTGGTTACTACCAAAACTATTAAGGACTAGTTAAATCATTTACGCAAATGCACCGAATCACAATAATATGTGAATCTGAAATGGGTAAAATGAACCCACTTCTGTGTCATTAGAATTTCTTGGGTCTGGATTTGTGCTAAAATCAAATATTTTTGCAAGTTTTCTGGATTAACTGAATCTGGTCTCCACAGTGTGTGCTTGCAGCCCAGAAACCAACTGTATGCTGGGATGTATTCCCAGAGATGAGCAGCAGGTCATGGAGGGGATTCTCCAACTCTAGTGCTCTCTGGAGAGACCCTCCCTGCAGTCCTGATCCAGCTCTGGGGCAACAGCACAAGAAGGACATGGAGCTGTCAGAGAGAGTCCAGAGAAGGTCACAGAGATGCTGTGAGGGCTGGAGCAGCTCTGCTCTGGAGCCAGGCTGAGAGAGTTGGGCTGGTTCAGCCTGGAGAAGAGAAGGCTTCTGAAGGGGAGACCTTAGAGCAGTTCCAGTGTCTAAAGGGGCTACCAGAAGCCTGGAGAGGGGCTTGGGACAAGGGCCTGTAGGGACAGGCCAAAGGGAATGGCTTTAACCTGCCAGAGGGGAGATTGAGATGAGTTCTTAGGCAGAAGCTCTTCCCTGTGAGGGTGCTGAGGCGCTGGCACAGGGTGCCCAGAGAAGCTGTG
>JBCJKH010016209.1:0-18859 GCA_039877255.1 Loriculus beryllinus
GGGGACGAGGCCTGAAGGGGCTGCAGCTCCATGGGGGACATTGGGCAATCGTTACGTGACCCCCTGAGATGACAGAGGCACACTTTATAGAATCATAGAACAATTAGGGTCGGGGAAGACTTCACCATCTTCTAGTTCCAACCCCCCTACCGTGAGCAGGGACACCTCACACTAAACCATGCCACCCAAGGCTCTGTCCCACCTGGCCTTGAACACTGTCAGGGATGGAGCACTCACAACTTCCTTGGGCAACCCATTCCATTGCCTCACCACCCTCACAGTAAAGAATTTGTTCCTTATATCCAATCTAAACCTCCCCTGTTTAAGTTTGAACCTGTTACCCCTTGTCCTATCACTGCAGTCCCCAATGAATAGTCTCTCCACAGCATGCTGGCTGTCACCAAGCACCTTGTTTTTCACGTGCCTTAGCATGCCTTCCAGGAGAATCTGCTCCAAGATTTTGCCAGGCACAGAGGTGAGACTGTAATTTCCTGGGTCATCCATTTTCCCCTTCTTGAAAATGGGGGTTATATTTCCCTTTTTCCAACTTACGGTAAGAAGTTCTTAAATATTTTTCCCATTTGCTTAAGAATATTTAGGTTATTGTACTCTCTTCTCCCACCTCCTGTCCTACATCTCAATTAAGGATGGAGAACATTTAAATCAATTAAAGGTAACTCAGAGGAGACACTAATTTAATTCACTGACAAACTGAGCTAATCGACAGGGAAAGAAAGACTGCTGGTACAGACTCCGCAAATATTAATTCACTACTGTTGTACCTGTTAGAAAGGCACCAAGGAAAGAACACTGAGTACTGTTGCTTTGTAGATGATGACTGCCATATGTAGGGTACTTTAGTGTTAAGCTGTAAGAATACACTGTGTAAATAGCTGGAGTGATCAGCAAGAAGATTCCATGACATTTAGCAACAAAGCAGCTGTTAACTCACACTAGAATGGAAAAAAACCAATGAACCACACAAAACAAAACAACCAAGCACAAACTGGTATTAGCAGCCTTAAAGGTTTGTGTATTAATGGTCTCTAGCTTACTTCTATCAGACAGCAAGATGGTTAGATTAGTTTAGAGTATAAAGGATGCACTGGTAGGTAGCAAAATGAACTTCACTTCCTGACTGTAAGAAAGAGACAGATTCTGATTCAGAAATTTAACAATCTGAATGATGTTTTTTTGCTCCTGTGGCTACATTTTACATTTTACTTTATTTAATGAAACATTTTACTGCTCTCTCTGTAACATGAAACATTTTATTGCTCTCTTCCTATATATGAGTGCAAAAAGGCACTGACCTCTTTAAGAACCTGTCTGGAGAAGTCAGAGATGAAGATACATCTACAGCTGATCTGGGATGGCAAATTTTGGGAAGGGGTAATAGTTTGTTTTAATAGAAAGATTTACTTTAGTAGGTCATTTAATCTTACTAGTGTCTCACTGTAGCTGTTAACTATTTCATTAATAGAGTGGGTAAGTAGGTGGAATAAAAGGCTTCCTATAGTCGTCACTCTGAAAAGTAACATAATATAATCTTCAGTTTATTGGGGGTTTTGGGAATTTATTTTTGGTGAAATACATAGTACTTAATGACTCTTGTCTTTTTGTTAGAAAACAACCACAAGCTGATAGGTATTTTTGGTAAAGTCTTCTTAGCACCAAGATTAAAGCAATACTTACTAAACTTCAGAATAAATACTGCACATGTGTTTAAAACTAGTAGCTTCTGAGCATCATTGCTGTTCAGCTGTTCGATTTTTGTTTACAAGGAGATGGTGTTGGAAACAGCACTGACAGAGACAGTAAGAGTCTAAAAATTCCAGTCACCTTAAGTCACTGTTTCCGTGTGGCTTCCTTGCAAATTATTTAAGAGACATGTAAGATACTAAAATTAGTTGAAAAGTTAACTCATGTTCATAATAATATCAGCCATTTACCTGAAGAGCCAACACAAATAAATGAAGTATTTTTTTCTTTCTCTGAGACAAATCATTACACCTGCAAGTCAAAGGTGTATATAGGCACTAACTCTCCCTCCTACTGGGCAAAACCCCATTTGGTGTGAAGAACTCACTATATAGATTATGTGTATTTTATTTGAATTGTTTTTCTAGTAAAAAGGCTGGAGCACCTCTTCTATGAAGACAGGCTGAGGAAGTTGGGCTTCTTCAGCCTAAAGAAGACCTTAGAGACAGCTTCTAGTACCTAAATGTGGCCTACAAGGAAGCTGGAGAGGGACTTTTTATAAAGGCATGTAGTGATGAGAGGGGGGATGGCTTTAAACTGACAGATGGGAGATTTAGATTAGGTATTAGGAAGAAATTCTTTACTATGAGGGTGGTGAGAAGCTGAAACAGGTGGCCCAGAGAAGTTGTGGCTGCCCCACCCTTGAAAGCGCTGAAGACCAGGTTGGATGTGGCTTTGAGCAAACCAGGTCTAGTGGAAAGTGTCCCTGCCCATGGCAGAGGGATAGAAACTAGGTGATTTTTAAGGTCTCTTCCCACCCAACCATTCTATGTTTATAAAATATTTTTGATGCAATTGTTCAAGAATCATAAAAGAAACAAACAGAAGGGAGAGGTGCTTATACCTATGCTGGAAACAAAAGTATCTTTTTCACAGACCTGCTATATTGAGCAAGAGAAGATAAGCTGGCGGAAAAAATATTGCACCCTTCTCTTTCTCAAACTTAGTCAATGTTTACTTTTCTGCTCTGCCTTTATTTTTTCCAAACCATCTATAAAAGGAAACAAAAGCTACTCTAGGAATCAGTTAAGTAGTTTCTTATTTCTCCTGGGTAACTCATGTAATGTTAGAAATGTAACTTGCAGCCTGCATTCAAATAAAAACCCCTGTCAGTTGGCTTCCATTAAAATATTTCATTTGTGTTGACCCTTTATCACTCTGGTGATGACTGTATGGAAATATTTGCTCAACAGTGACTCTTAATTCACATACTGTTAATCTATAGGTAGGGAAATCAATAGAATAATTCACAACTTACTCCTGTCAAAAGCAGGCATTCTTGTTCTCTGGTGTATTGTCTCTTCTTTCTGCCTTGTGTTAGTTCACACGTCTGTGAGTGGACAGAGATTGCTAACCAGGGCAGAGATTTACAATATGGTTAAGCTGAAATATCTTCTTATCCTGGGAATGGTAAAAAGAGGTTTTGCTCCCTCCAAACTATTCCTTCCCTTGTTCTGCCAGGGACTGCAGGGGTTTTTTAGGCAATTTTTTTATTTCAGTGTAGTGAATCAGTAGGAATTGCTACAGCACGGAGTCATTCTAGGACCCAGCTTCGTTACAACCTTTCTTCACCCTTTAGTGGGATGCTGGGGTTGTTTGAAAGTTTATGTCCTCCTCACCTGCCAGCTTTCTTCCTGAGGTCCCTGTCTGTTCAGCCCTGTGAAGTATATCAGAGCTCTTGTTTAAATAGAGGTATGATTGCTAAAGTTAGGATATTGGTTTGTTCTGGTTTGAAATATCCTTGATCTTTATCAGTGACCTGGAAAAGGGGCAGAACACTGTGACACTTGGGTGGTGCCAAACTCTTTTGGGTCATCAAATGCTGTGCTGGTGGAAAGAACTCCAGAAGGCCTCACAAAAGTGAATGGGTAAAAAGAAGGCAGATAAGCTTGAATTAGATCAGTGTAAGGTAAATTGTAAGATTATCTGTCAGTAATGGGAGTTTAAATTCACAGTCTGGAAGTCACTGTTTTCAGCTCTCAGAAATCCTTGGCGAAAACCGCAGCAGCAACCAAAAAAGCCCCACTGAACAACAGAGATGTAAGACACCATAAGGAAGAGTACCAAGAGCAAGACAGAAAGCAGTTTGCTGATCAGACTAGTCTCAGCAGCATATTCTTATCTTGCTTACTGTGTGAAGCCCTGGTCTGCAAGGACACAAATTTAAAGAAGGTATTGAGAAAGATACCTAAAATGACAAAATGATCAGCATCCTAACAAAGTAGGGACTAAAAGGGTTTGGATTCTGGTTGTGAAAAGACAAGGCTGAACAGCATATGATCAAATTTTACAAATCACCTGCTTAAGGTGAAGAAATAGGGTTCTTGACACAGTGGGTAGTTGGCTTCTATAATCTGCTGCTTAAGTAGGCTAGAATATATGCAGTGCCAGCAGGTTCAAAAAGGGATTAGACGAGTTAATGGACAACAGGTCCACAAATGGATTCTAAAAGCAAGGAAGTCTTTTAAGTTCTGTGGCACTGGCTTTCTCTGTATGTCATAATGTAAGCAAAATTTTATGCAAACATGTTGAATCTTTCTTAAGCACACCGTTTCTGTAACATACATATATGTTTACTCCTGGCTTTCAGGAGGTGGCAGATGTAGTAAACCCGAGTCTGCCTACAGTCATCAGTGCCCTGTGGGGATGTGACATTTCTTGTGGATAGCCGGAGCCTGCCCTCGGGAGCATAGCCAGCACTTGCACAGATTGCACGGTGCGGCTTTTTTCTTTTAGGACCCCGAGAAGGTCCGGATACTTGCTACTCCCTCCCGTAGGTCGAGTTCTTGACACTTACAAGTTATTTTCTGAGGGGACTCCAGCGCAGCACGGTCAGCGAAGCCTCCGAACGAGCATTGGAGGAGCTGTTCAGAGGCTGGCCGGCCGGCCCATTTCACCGACGAACGACAGCTCCATGCTGCCTCCTGCCGCCCACAGCCCCACGCCGGGCCCGGCTTGACGGCAGCTCCTCACGGGACGCCCGCCCAACGGCTGCCCGCAGCGGTCGCTAGGGCGGGGCCGGGGCGCAGCAGGCCACGTCCCTCCCGCCTTCCTCGGCGGGAACCGGCCGCGGAGTGAAGGTTAGAGAGCGGCCGGTGGAGCCGCGGTGTCCAACGGGCTCCCTCCTGAGGTCCGCGCACGCTACTGCGGCAGCCGAGCGCCTGACTTGTAACGCGGCGCCCGTAGCGAGCACCGCGCTGTGGAGGAGACCGGGACGGGTTGAGAAGGGAGGAGTGAAGAGTTACCTTAGAATATCCATCTGTGAAGTGTTAAGGAGTCTTGGTATAGGCAGGAAATGAAGGGCAGAGCGTATCTGCGGGGAGGCCTCCGTTATACAGCTCCGGTCCCCGCTCCTCGAGGCGTTCACAGCGGGAGCCAGAAGCCTTGCAGTCACCTACTCCCTCGGAAGAACTGGCAGAACATTCGCGTCCGGCAACATGTCAGCACGCTAGTTACTTTGACAGCTATACACCTGAGTTTGCAGTTGCGGTAGCTATGTTTAACTTTCCTCCTGGTTTGTAAGTATCCCTGCACACAGGTGCTAGTGCTCCGTAGGAAGCAGGTGTGTTCCGCAGTGCAAGATGTGGTGTTTCGGTAAGCCCAGCTGACAGTGAGGGGTATGGAGGGGAAATTGTCCAACCTGCATCAAAAAAAAGTATATCCTTGACTGCAAGTAACAGAAGACTGTCAGATAAAGTATTCCTCTCTTTCCTGCCCCTGCAGTAGTACTTTTGTTTTCAGGAAGTGCAGGACAAACATAATTCACCAGAAAATCCAAACGAGGGGAAAAAAATTATTTCTATGCAATTTCTGGCAGACTTTCCCGGTAGGAGTGATGTAGCCTTTATTAGAAGATAAGGCTATTTAACTTAGTTTAGAAGGCGAATGAAAAATAAGATGGTTACAATGCGTTGTTAGTGACAAAACTCACTTAAATATTGAAAGCACTAGATACAATGTCTTGGCTAACATGCAGTTGAAGTATGTTCCTCACACTAAGCAGAGCCCTGAATGTATTTCAGCAGAGCTGCTAAGTACTATTTATGTTGGTTTTGGTTTGGTTTTTTTTTTGGGTTTTTTTTTTCTTTTTTCTGAAGCATAATAGTCTAAGCACTTCCATGCTCTCCTGATGTGTCATTCATAAATGCAGCATTTCATCTGCAGCCCTGAGAGGTTACATCATTTCTGTGCCTGCGCTTTCCTGTCAGGGCGCCCCTGAAACTCTTGCGTGAGCTGAAGCAAAACCATAGGGGTTGACGAGCGATTTCTGCTACTTTTTCTGCTGTTTCTCTGCATTTAAGCAACTTTATGCCTCTCCGTTTTACAATAATCCGTTAATAATTCGTGTTGGTTTGGGGAAATACTTGTTTCGCTGCTCTGCACCGTGCACATAGGCGGGTAACGGATCACAGCTCATCAGCCGAGGGGCTGCTGGGCCCTTCCTCCGGCCCGGGCCGCGGGCTGTGCGTGAGGCAAGGTGCTCTGCCGGCCTGCAAACCCTGAAGTCGCGGTCCTAAACCCGGGTCCTGGCTTTTGGCAAAGAACCGTGCTGTGCTGTGCAGCGGTCGGCAGCCTTTCTGGGGGGCAGGCATAGCCGTAGCCCCCGGCTAGCAGGCGAGAGCTGGAGCGGGACCCGGGACGCAAGCCCGCTTTGGGAGGGGTCGTGACTTTTACACCCTCTTCCCCGTCCCGCTGCATCGCCCAGTAGCGGCGCTCTGCAGCTCCCGTGGTGGCTGCGCAGAGGGCCGGGCTGCCCGGCGGGCCAGGGCGCGGGGTCCGCCGTTGAGGGCGGCGGTGGCCGCTGGCCGTGTGACCGCTAACTTCGGCCGGTGCCCGAGCAGTGGCGGCTGCGAGGGCCAGTAGGGGGCGCTGCTGCCCCGCTCTGGCCGGGCTCGCTTCCCCCGGCGGTTCCATTGGAGCAGCCAGAGACAAGTTGGCGCCATTTTGAAGCCGACAGGGGGACCGGGGCGAGCTGCGGAAGGGGAGGGGGTTAGAGGCGATTGGCTGCAGCTACGGCGGCAGCTCCTCTCCGAGCCCGGAGCAGCGGCAGCGCGGAGCGGACCCGCCTGGGACCAGCGAGGAGAGGCGGTTGCGGCGGGGTAAGGAACCCGGCACCTTGCTTGCCGTTACCCCCACCCTGGCTCCTCTCCATTTTCCTTTCTCTGGGGCGGGGGAGCCCGCTCGAACCGAGCTCCGCGGCCGGCGATCGAGGAGGACAGGGAGCAGGGAGGAGGCAGACCTCCCCGTGGCCCGTTGCGGAGCACCCCCTTCCCTCCCCATCTTTTCGCGACGCTGCTCCCCTCCCCCCTTCCCCGTGGCCGCCGTCACAAATTAAATTTGCCGCTCCCCCTTTTTGCACCCCCCCGCCCTGGTCGCGGCGGGGCCCCGCGGGGGGTGACCTTGGCTGGGGTGCACCCCGGGGGACAGCGGGGTCACCCCCTCTCCCCTCACCCCCCAGGTGGCCCGCCGGGCGGTGTCGCGCGCTTAACGGCGGTGGCTCCTCGCGGCGGCGCGGGGCGGGGGAGGGAGGGTGCTTGTCCGTTGTGGTGAGCGATCGCGGCCCCCGCCGGTGCCCCCCCACCCTCCGCTGCTCCCGGCCTGTTCCCCGGTCGGGCTTCACCGGGGATCGCCGAGGGAACCCCCCCATACTGCCCGGTTCGGTCTCTCCGCCCTGCACTTAGCAGTGATCCTCAGCCGGGGGGGGAGCTGGCGGCCGCTGAGGACATCGGTTCGGTAGGTCCCTACTTGTGTGAGCCCGTGCCTTTCATGCTGGCTTTTTTTTTTTCCTTCCTTCTTTCTTTTTTCCCTCCCACTTCGCATCAGGCTCTGTTAGAAAGCGCTCGGAAAGGAAGCGGGGTGGGGGGGGGGAGAGTGGTGGTGGTGTTCGCTGCCGCCTGGTATATGAACAACTATGAATTTTACATCTGAATTGCCAGATGGAGAATGGTTAATTTATAGGTTATGTATTGTTTACGTTGAGAGACTCTGGTCAGGAATCTATGTCTGTAACTTCATCCCGCGGCAAATAAATCACTCTCTGCTCCTCAAAACAAATCAACAATTAATGACTGTGAACAATCCCGGAACGTTAAGCTACAGCAGAGCAGCTCCGGCAGAGCTGGGTTTTGTCGTGCGAGTCTTATTCTGACTTTAATGTTTGCTCTCTGCACGGTCGCTTGCCGAGAGTGGTGGTTATTTTGTTAGGCGTTCTGTTTTCCCATTTAACACAACTGCTGAAGTATTCTCGTGTTGGTCTTTGTTTTGTGCTTGTAGGGTAGGTGCTTTGGCTGTAACTGATTTCTCTTTGCTGGGGATGGAATAGGAGCGTTGAAAATTTGAGCGGCCTTATAGTTGAAAGTGGGTGTCAAATCACATTTTGGGAAAGGGGGTAAGATAGCATGCCTTCCTTCAGGTTTTTTCCCCTTCCAAGCTAGTGGAGTTGTTCAGTTTTCATATGATAGAAATTTTGCTTGGTGTGTCTTGTATGTAATATAGCTGTGCTTTCACTATTATGTTTACATGGGTCAAATAATGCCTCAAAAAGATGTGAAACATCTGCATGTATGCTGTGCTCAGACCACCCTAAAAGAAAACTGATAGTGACAGACAATCGGGTAAGATAGTTTAGCAGAGGTGTGTGTCTCTGTTCATCACAGGCATTTGAAAGCGTGCGCTACTGGGGGAAGTATTTAGTACTTCAGTACTTGCATGATGTCTTGTGTCTGTTTGAAGCAAGGCAGTATTTAGTAGGTGTGAGGTGTGGGGGTATGTGGTTGTGTGTGGTGTTTTGTATGGGTTTATTTTGTTTTATAATTCTTACACAGTAGTATTTGCTTCTGTGCCTCTTGCATTCCCTTTGCTAGTTACTATAAAGACTGGATAAGCTGTAGTTCAGTTTTTGATGAAACAGCTAAATAAATCAAATGAGAATGGAAAATCATAATGTGTGTAATGCTTGTATGCTTTTTTTTTTCCTCTTACGCCATGTGAATGTTGGGTTTTCACTGTACCTAGCAAGCATACTTGTGGACTTGAATTGAGCAAGTCAGCTAAGTCATTATTAAGCTGTAATTAAAAATATAAAAACAGTCATTGCTAATATTTGGAAAAGCATAGTAATGAAATATCGCATGACCTCAGGCATTGTCCATTTTTGGTTGTAGAACAGGAGACTGTTACCTCCTTGTAGATCAAAAGAGATGCGTTTTCTTTTGGGATATATTGCTCTCTACCAGGCTATCAGGTTATGCTTTGTTTCCTCTCTGTCTTTCTTCAGTCACAGAGTTCATATCATACAGAAGAGTAAGAAGTTGTATGGGTATGTGTAGGAGTCTTTTAGCATGGGATTTTTCATTTAAAGTTTTTTCGAGTAAATATTTTTTTCTTTAAGCCTGAGTTTGGACAGGTGATAAAGGCTACTTGTTGCACAAGGAGGATTTTCATGGGAGCAATGAATAAGAAAATGTGAAGCAGAACACTAAAAGCATACAAAGCAAGAAATGGAGTAAAATGTCATACTACAACTCATTATTTTTCCCTACCAGTTTCATTTTAACATCTCTGTCCCTTAATATAACTTAGCCCAAATACCTTCTTCTTTCTTAACATAGCCTTCACCCTTACCTTCAGGCAAGTTCCTTTATTAGAACCAAAAAGTAGTTCTGGTGTGTGGTAAAGATACCACTTGTCAGTATCATACTCCTTTTAGGAAGTATTTGCAGTAATGGTGTTTTTCCTTGCAGCACAAAACATGAATACTGCAACCTGAAATAATCCTTGGAAAGACTGAGAGAATATCAGAGGCTTTCAGTGAGTTTTGAAACTAGCTGGTAGTGGAAAACTGAGAACTTTTTTAGAAGGATGTGTTAGTGTGATAATCTTTAGTGGTAAAGTGTTGTGTTGATTTATCACATTTGTAGACCCTTTGGACTATTTGAACAGCATTGACAGACCCTGGAAGGAATCGTGTGCAGGCTTTTAAAGAATTGCAAAATACATGCTTAAAAACCAATAATAATATCTTGCTCTTACAGGTTGAACACTTTAAAGTTAAGACTGTGCATGTATGTAAATGACATACATACAGCTCTTCCATTGGTGACCTCCTTGGTTGAATGTAGTCTTGTAGAAAACTTAATTTTTTAAATTTTTTTTTCACTGCTTAATTCAGATGTTTAATTACATGAGAATTACAGTGTATGGCTGAAAATAATAAATTCCAGTAAGTTAGCGGTTTATTTCAGAGAGTCTTTGGAACACTTTGGATTCCACAATAAAAATGCTGTTAATACGAATATTTACTGTAACACATCTAACTTGAAACAATTCCATGAAATACAACTAATACTTTAACTTTGTTTCTAAGAATCAAAATGTTAACGCCTCCACTCTTTTTAAAGGTTATTACTGTCTGTCGCTGCATGTACTGCCTTTCAACCTTTCCCAAAGTGTGAGGAAGTTCTTGGAGTAGGTTCTGAGGATTAAGACCTCCGGTACTTTGTCCCCATCTGTGGAATTTACTCTTTCACATCCCATCCCACGCATTCAGAAAACATTCTGCATTATTCTGCTTGGGTTATACTGCCTGATCTTAGCTCTGTTATTTCAGCTCATGACAACTTTGGTATTAATATGCTTCAAGAAATAATAATTGAGAGAAGCGCCATACCTCATTGGGAACAGATGGGCATATTTGTACTAATCATCTTGTGTCTGTCACCATTTATATGGTAGTACCGTAACCAGGGATCAGGACCCCATCTGGGGTTTTCTAATTTAGACCCTGTTCTTTAAAGGTCGATTCCAGACAATACTAACTGTGTGTACTTTTTCTCTGACTTAATTAGAAACCCTGGTGGATGCTTCTGCTGCTGAAATGAGATGCTTCACTTGCATTTTTTTTAATGGTCAAAAAAGACATGAAGTTAGCACTCAAAATGTTATTGTCTTAATTGCTTCTGTTGTATATTCACCTAAACTACATTTCCTAGCTCTTCTAAACAGGACTAGATTGAGCTAAAACTTAATTGTTGATCACTTAGAAAGTAACTGCTGAGTGAGGCTTTCCACCTTTTGTGCATGTAGAGCCATTAGTTGTCCACGATTTCTATCAAAGCAGCCTCTGGTTCTCTCTGAGACATCCCCAGTGTATGCACATTGTAGTTCAAGATCAAGAATCAGAATTCTGAAGGTCTTAGAAAGGAAGGGGGGCGGGGGGGAAATCCCTGGGTTTTTTTTTAAAAAAAGAAAAAAAAATCTAGTTACCCACCTTGAGTGTGAACGTACTGCTCACAAGGAAGTCTTAAAAACATACATCAAAACTTTTTGTATGTCATCTTTCCCCCCCACCTTGAGTTGGACTGTTCATTTCTGTTAGTGCTGCTTTGTTACCTGGATGTAGAGTTTCAATGAAGACAATCAGATTTCCGGAAAATCTTTGTGCATGTGTTGGGTTTCTGTTCTTAACACATAAGAATTGAGATGGGTTGTTGTCATTTACAAGAAGCGAGCAGAAGTTACTTAATGGAAAACTTTTCTTGTGTTTTGGGATTTCCTTCCTGCCTGGGCATCTACCTACTTAAAATTTGAAAGCGTTTTCTTCGGGGAAGTCTACAAAGGTGGTGGGCAGCTCACTGTTAGGTGTGGCACTGTCAGCACAAAGCATTGTGTGTACTTCATTATGATTTCCTGTACATGGAAACAAAATGTATGGCAGAAGCTATAGCTTTTTGTGCCATTACTTTGTATAAGCTTTTGTATGGCACAATGTTTGTGGGCATTCCATGTGACACCCAGTGCTTTTCAAAAGTTAAAGGAGACAAACTGCAGACACAATTCATGGTATATAATAACATTTGCATTGGGTTTTTTTTCTTCTTGAAAGTATGAACTAGTTAGAATAAGGCTGTAACGTTTTACTTTCCTGGTTTTTGGAAATGGAAGAAAGAACGGATAAGCCCAGTGATAAATCTTTTGAAGATTTTTGAGGGAGCGTTTATCTTCCATTTGCCCAGCTTAGATTATGCAGTCTGTAGTTCTTGGAAGCATTTCTGTAGCTGAAGGAATTAAGAACAGAGATATTAATGCATGTGCAGTTTTTGGAAAGAAATACTCTGTGCTGATTTTTGAAGAGTGGTATATATGTACTTTGAGAACTTAAAGTATTTTGAAAGTCTTCCCAAGTTACAAATGTTTCTGGTGGTAATCTCTCCATTAGGTTGTTTGTACAGTGTTGTATATGAGCATGTTTAGAGTAGCTTTTTCTTTCTTAATGGGTCATTGCCCCCTTAATCTTCTATATTGCATACAAAAATGCCATAAACAATATTCAAAATGTAATTTCTTCTTAAAAATGGGAAACTGCTTTAATTAATTCCTGTTCTCATAAATACATGTTATGCTAGTCTTTAGTTATGATTTATATATAATTATTTTCAACTGGCTGTATTTAGGAATTAGAGCTGTGTATCAAAGTTGGCTGACAGATTTTCCAAAAGCTGGGAAATGCAAAATGAATTGACAGGGAACCGTGGGAAGGGAAAGCGTATCTAGTGATTTGAATGATTGAACATCACTTTGGGATACTGCAATTCTTTTCTTCCTGTCAGTTTTTTTGTGATTCTAGATAAGTCTGTTACAATCAAACTTTCCGCAAGAGCTTTTTAGTAGTGCGTTTATATCCTGGGAGACAGACTGTAGAGCATGACTGCTTCTGCATGGGTCAGTTGAAGTTTTAGTTTTGGACACAGCGCTGCATAACATGGTGTGCTTTTGAAGTTGTGCCCTAAGTTTCTTCAGCTGTGCAGACAAAATTGGTGGATAGTTCTTAAATTTCATTCTGTAATTCAGGTTACTCATCTGTAATATGGGAAGAATAGCTATTTTTATGAAAACTTTTGTGGCAGTGTTTTGAAACAAGTTAATTTTTATGGCACATTAGCATATTACAATTGTGAGCCCTGTACACATTAGCATATTACAATTGTGAGCCCTGTACATAGTCTCTTCAGAGCATGGTTTAAATTGGGTGTAATAAGGGAGACATGTTAAATTACAAGGAGAAAAGTTGTGTAGCTTCTTTGCTTTGAATGAGAAAGTCCTGTGGTATGGAAAAAGGTAGTGAAGGATCAGGCAGATAATCTCCTTTGTGCATATTCTCTTTAATATTATGTAAGGAATCTTAATTCTGATGCTTCCTAACTTGTTACACAGATCTGCAAAATCAGTTAGTATATGATGGTTCCATGTTGCACTGCAAGCCTGGGAAGGAATGAGTTCTGCGGGATGTTCATGACCCTACTGCCACCCATAGCTGATCTTGCTGCTCTGGTCGGTCTCTCTCTCTTTCTCTAGAGAGTGACTTCACTGTTTAGTTAGTCCTCATACCTTTTCAGGTGTCTAACTCCAGTCCTTCATTGTCCAAGTAAATCCTACTTCCTTGAGGTTCCTAACTGTTGTGTGTGGAGTTTGTGTTTTGTTCACACCCTCAACTTTGCTTTTTGGTTGACTGGCTTTCCCATAACCCCTAAACATTCTACTCCATTTATCTGAAACTTGCTAAGCTGAGCTTTCTGTCTTAAAGACTTAATTAAGACAGACTTCTCTTGAGCTGAGAATCTAGCTGAGGTGTGGACAATTCCACCTTTTTCTGCTAAAGAAGCAGCAACATCTGGCTCTGAGCAGACAAGTGGATTAGTGGTGGATTCAGTTGTCAGCAGGATTTACCAGAAGTGTTCATTAGTCACGTTTGGCTATGTTAACCTTCTAACTTCATGGGAATCAACCTGTAAGTTACAAGAGCTGATTGTTTGCAGATTAAGTAATACATGGAAGCTCTCTGAACTGTTGTGTCTTGATTGTATACTTACAGTATACAAGTACAAGCAACTGTGTCTGTTAATGCTTTAATGCTTGAACCTTTCAGTTGCAAAATCCCTCCTGTTAACAGTGAGGAAAGATTAGTTTCTGCTGAGTGTTTTTACTGTTATCTCCTATAGGTGTTACTTATGTCCTAACTGTTTCTATCTGTGGAACAAAATCCTGTGGGGAATGTGTAGGGTTTTTTGATTTTTTTTTTTCCTGTTAATGCTGATGTGCTTTAGATTTTTCTCCTTGGGGGATAGGGTGGTATTGGGTTATTGTAGGGAATGAGGTGTATGTCATAAAATGAGGTGTGTGTCCTTAATACATATCAGCGCAGATCTGAGCCTTTAGTGAAAGTGTAACCTATACACCAATGCACACAATTTTTCTGCCACTGTGCAATGAGTGTGTCATAGAATATCTCAAGTTGGAAGAGACCCATAAGGATAATAGAATCCAACTCCCTACTTCTCACGGGACTACCTAAAACTAAGTCGTGCGGCTAAGATATCATCCAGATGTTCCTTGAACTCTGACAACTTGGTGCTATGATCCCTGGGGATTCCTGGCTCCCTGGGGAGCCTGTTCCAGTGACTGAGCACCCTCTCAGTGAAGACCCTTTTCCTAATATCCAATCTGAACTTTGTCTGATACAACTTCATTTCATCTCCATGTGTCCTAAAAGTGATAAGCTGCAACTGAAGAATAACTAAATATAAAGCATTAATTTCCAAAGTGAAAACAAACAGAGTTTGAAAATTTCTTATCCGGAATGTTGGTTTAGCTGTAATAGTACAAATACTCCTGTTTGTAATCAAGCCAGGACTGAAATGTCTCAACGTATGCAAATTTCTGAAAGGAGGACACAAAGAAGATGGAGTGTCTCTTCAGTGGTGCACAGTGGTAGGACCAGAGGCCATAGGCACAAACTAAAAAAGGAGGTTCCCTCTGAACATCAGGCAACACATTTTCAATGTGACGATGGCCAAGCACTAGTAGAAGTTGCCCTGGGAAGTTGCGGAGTTTCCATCCTGGAGGTGCTCAAAAGCCATGTAGATGTAGTCCTCAGCAACCAGCTTTAGGCAGCCCTTTTTGAGCAAGTGGGTTTAGACCAAGTGGTGTTTAGAGGTTCTTCTCAGCCATTCTGTGAAAACACAACCGCACAAGGTAATTGTAAGGGATGAGTAACTCTATTAGAAGTTGTTACAGGAGCTTATTGGCAAAGAGAGCTTCCATATTGGTTGTGTGTAGAAATACATGTCAAAGGTAAGACTTTGCAGATTGAAACATCAAAGGAGTCTTCAGCTTCAGTGTTAGGTTATTGTATGTTAGCAGATGACTGCACTCTGTTGCTTGAAGTTTCTTCTAGTACTGAGGTCTTAAAAACCTACCACAAATGCACCTAGTTCACCTTGTAGTAAGTTTTCATTTAATCTGTGCTTTGTAATCACAATTATGGATTTTTCCTGTATCTCCAGGGGCACAATCATTTTTGCAGTGTATGGGTTTCTGTCAGAGTTCTGAGAAAAGTGAATAAAAATGTTCTAGTTAAATGGGAAAAAAAGCTACCCCAATACAAGCCATCTGGGTAGCCAACTTCTGTTTGTAAAACACCCAACAGAACGTGGTTCTGGTATTAAGATTTCTGTATGCAGTCATAAGAGGAATGCTTGTTTATAAATTGTATTTACTAAGAGTGGATGCAGTGTTGCTTAGCACAACATCTGACTTTGCAGGACAATACCCATGCTTTCTTTAGTGGGATAGATTTAATTGTAAGACCTGAATGTGTTGTGTTTTGATCTTTAGTAATGCTATATTGGAACATTTGCAGTAGGGTGCAAGACATTTAATTTTGTGATTTTTGACGTTATATATGAAGTTAGGAATGGAAGGGTGGCTCACTTATGTGTACAAATCCTGCCTTGTTACTAAAGCAACTTTATGTTGGCTGTCCATCTGTGAAGTTTTACAAAATGCTCATTTGCTTCTGTGGTAGCATGCTCATATTTTTCATGTTAGGAGTTCTTTTGTTTTAATTATTACAAGAAACCTTTCCCCTTCCTCGCCAAATCAGACTAAACCGAAACTCAACAAGCTTTCACATTAGGGCTAGAAAAGGCATTTTTTGCAAAGGTGTATACCAAAATAATAACAAGTATTTTCTCCCAAGGGGCAGTAGGGTGATTGAACTTGATTTGTATCTAATATCTATCCACTGTAGTTGTATTCTACTTTCTGTCATGTTCTCCTTATTTTCCCCATGGAGTCCATGCCATTCTTGCACGTTTTCTTCTTGTGTATGGATAAATACTACAGATGTTAGCCTTCTGAAATTAGTAATGCAAAATATCTGGACTTCTAAGGACTTTGTTACGCTTTTTTGAAAATAGTTATTGTAATGGAAAATAATAATTCCTGCCTCCTTCTTCCCATTCCTTTCGAACTGCTGAATGAAGGAAACATATAATTTTTGCATTACTAAATCTTAAAGTAGCTCTCCTCCTGAAAGAGGGCTGTGCCCAAATTAGGGCTGTAGATGAGTGATACTGTTAAAATTTATACCTAGGCTGCTGTTAGTTCTTCTTAGACTGGTGAGGTTAAAAAGATCTGCCATTTTCTAGTGATTCTGATAAAAAGTATTTTGTAGGGTGAAAGGTCTGGTTTTTTACATAAATATTCATGTAGCCTACAACAGTAAGGTACTGATCTCTTGTATACTGGCTGAATTGTGCCGTATTCATTTTTGAATTTTTTTTTTTTGTATTTTGCTTCAGAAACTTGTTAAAAAAAATTATTTTAAAAACTAGAAGTCTTCCTCTAAATGTCAATTTTGCTTTTTCTGAGCAGGGGTTGGAACTAGATGAATTTAAAGGTTTCTTCCAACACAAACCATTTTATGATTATCTATGAGCTTATGTCTTACGGTGGCTTGTTTTCTTTGGGTAGGATCATCCAGTGTTTCTGGTGTTTATAGTGGTTTCTGCCTCTCTTCACTTACCCTTCTGACTGGCTCTTGTCACCTCTGTAGATGTGTCCTCTTGATGTAGTAGACTTCAGGGGTGCTTTTTCCAGTTTAAATTACCTTGATGATAGGTGCTGGTAGCTGTACATAGTATTCTAAGGAAGTTCTTGCCAGTACTTTAAAATCTGTATTAGATATTGAGATTTTGGCTTTGTGAGGTTTTGTTTGTTTGGGTTTGTTGTTTTTTTTGGGTTTTTTTTTTTTTTTGAAGTACCTTGTCTAGAATTAATGTTACTTAGCACCAGTGGGGTGATTTTTCTATGCATGGACCCAGGCATGGGACCCGCCTTCAGCCCCCTGTTTTTCGTTTTTAACAGTTGATTTTCTTTCAGACTTATAGCGTATATTCTTGTTTGGGCGTTCAGATGCAGTCTTTATACAGAAACATTTTTCTAATCTTTTATTTCAGTGTTTTACTGGATGACAATCTCATCTCTCTCTGCATCCATCCAAGATTTCCAATTAACTGCTTACATAATAAATGCTTTTTGATGCAAGAAAACTGCAGATTGTTTTATCAGAGTCTAACCAACCATAGATCATCTCAGGGTAGTATGATAACCTTGAAAGTTACATTTATACCAGTATTTAAAATTTTTACTTTAGCACACAGTTTTTTTTCTAAAGTCTTCGAATACTATTGATATCGAAGTAGTGCAGCAGTAGTGGCAGTACTACTTTTTTGTTTTGCATTATTAGCTTCAGCGGTGCCATTATTTTCTTGTACTGCACTTTAATTTTCAAAATTGATTTAAAATTTTCAAATTGAAATGTACTACACTTTAGTTTTTAGATAACTTTAAAAAGCTTTGCATGCCATACTGGTTCCTGAATTCTCACATAGTATTTGTGCAGTTGCTTTGATTTGAAAATGTGAAGCTCATAAATATAGGCACTGTAACTTCTGATTGAATGTACCTGTTAGCAGTTGCTGCAGGAATTGCATTTACCTGCCATTTCTTTGAAAATGGATATTCAGCTGACTTTTTAGGGTATTGCAATATTTTTTTGATGTTTAATCATTACTACGTAGCAGTACTTCCTCCCCCTCTGACGCCGACAAGCCCTTTTCTCTTGGTTTTAGCTATTGAAGTGCAATTTTTTTCTCTTTTTAGATTTGTTTACAGTGGCGGTTTGGCTTCAATTTTGTCTTTGTGGTACAACTTTCCTGTCTTGAGGGCTTTGATTACTACTTACAACTTTTCCTTAGGAGTCATTTGAATTCACTTAATACTATCAAAACTTTCCTTGCACCCCAGTCAAAGGACAAACAGCTTAAAGCTCAGTTTTGTACCTTTGGCATGGACATTGCCTGTGACCGCCATGCTGGAATTGTATACAACTCCAAATCATTTCTACTTTCAATTTGTGCCTTTCAAAACGGAGACTTTATTTGTGCACTACTTGTGTCAATTTAAGATAAACATTCATTGTCTTTGGATGTTGGCAGAATCAGAACCTGTAGGATTACAAACTTACGCGATGGTGTTTGTGAAACTTAAATTTTGTCATGTGTGTGTAGGCCGGAGGATCTTGTCTGGGTATGACTGAGGGAGTAGTTTTGATCTTCCAGGTATGTGCATGTGGCATTCTTGATAGAAGAAGGGGTTTTTATTCCAAATTTACCACTGAGAGCAGTATTCCTGAGTGCAATAATAGTTAATGAGGAAGCCCATGGGGACAAATTTCACTTCTTCTCCTCATTATCATATAGCTCAACTGTACAGATAGAATGTTGTGAGCATATGTTACCCTTCTGAAAGACACCTGCATGAATAACATTGGTGTGTGACAGCGTCATGTGGTGAACTGGAAGCAGAATTATCCTGCCACTGGTCCATGTCATAGAATCATAGAATAGTTAGGGTTGGAAAGGACCTTAAGATCATCTAGTTCAACCCCCCTGCCATAAGCACGGACACCCCACACTAAACCATGCCACGCAAGGCTTCGTCCAACCAGGCCTTGAACACCACCAGGGATGGAGCATTCACACTTCCCTGGGCAACCCATTCCAGTGCCTCACCACCCTCACAGTAAAGAATTTCTTCCTTATATCCAATCTTAGCCTCTCCTGTTTAAGTCTGAACCCATTACCCTTTGTCCTATAACTACAGTCCCTAATGAAGAGTCTCTCTCCAGCATCCCTATAGGCCCCCTTCAGATACTGGAAGGCTGCTATGAGGTCTCCACGCAGCCTTCTCTTCTCCA
>JBCJKH010016210.1:9677-31850 GCA_039877255.1 Loriculus beryllinus
GAAATTCTTTACTGTTAGGGTGGTGAGGCACTGGAATGGGTTGCCCAGGGAAGTTGTGAATGCTCCATCCCTGGCAGCGTTCAATGCCAGGTTGGACAGAGCCTTGGGTGACATGGTTTAGTGTGAGGTGTCCCTGCCCGTGGCAAGGGGATTGGAGCTGAATGATCTTAAGGTCCTTTCCAACCCAAACCATTCTATGATTCTCTGTAATGAAATTGCAAACAGCTGTTAGTAATCACCCCATTATACTCATCCATGAATAACAGGATTGTTTGCTAAAGTGTTGTCGTGGAGTGCCTCTTGGATCTGTGTGGTGCTCTGAATATAATGTGAACCTGTTGACTAAGGAATTTATTACTTTCAAGTCTATTTGTGCAAGCTTGGGTTTGCAGCCAGGTTCTTTTATGAAGAAAATACTCTAAGGAAGTATTGCATAACTCTTCAGTCATGATAATTTTATGTTAACACTCGATTGTAAAATGTGATCGGAGCCTGCTTTTTCCTTTTAAAATGTTCACAATGTGAGTAGCCAGAACTCACAGCAAAGAGAAGATCTTTAGCCTGCTAGATAAAGATAAGTTAGATCTTGTTTGGGTTTGTATGCATGTTAAGTTTTGGTCCTTTTGATTGCAGTATTGAATTCAATGAGTGTAACTACTCCATCATTTTGGAGGACCTTTTGCCAAGTCTGCCAAATGTAATAAATGTCTCTTTGCTGCAGTCTCTGTGGGTACTTTTTTAATGGATGCAGAGTCAGCATGCAAATATTAGGGAGGTCGATGAAGAGGAGCAACCCTTGAGTCTAGGTAAGTGTTTTAACTGGAGGCTGGGGGACAAAGATCTGCCGGGCTGCTGTTAGTGTCCTGCTGCAAGAGAAGCTGAGCCCAGCACTTTTCTGAAAGTGACTGCTTGGAGCTGCCAGTAAGTTACAAGTTTTTATTGTGTGAGGGAGCAGTTGTCCAAATAAGCCAGGGGCCTCCTCAGCTCTTGGCATCTGCCAGGGAGAAATGAGAACGTGGGAGCTGAGTGTGTGATCAAGCACAAAGAGGAGGTGTCTGAACTATCATTTGCACTCAAGTATCTCCTTTTAGAGTCTGTTTTCTAGATATAGAAAGTTTAGAGGAACCCTGCTGTGGCTTCTCGTGTGAGGAAATAAAAGCATTTTTAATACAGTGACTCTGTATTCATCAAGCAAATTTCATAACTGATTTGGGAATTGAAACTGCATTATTTCTTCCAGGTTCCAGTGTTCATGAGAGTCAGGATAGAAAACGAGTACCTTGTCTCCTCTTGAACATATTTGCCATAAAAAGGCCAAAAGCTATTTTTCCTGTTACCAGTCTGTGTAACACAGGTTCAGGATCGAATTAATGGGTATTGTATGTAGTGGTTTTGTTCTCTTTGTTCTATAGCTGCAGAATTGCACTGCATTAGAAGTTTGCGTAGAGCTTTCTTGCTTCTCTGGTTTATTCCAGTTGACAAGAAGGAAACAGTTTGAAGATGCTTGGCAAGAGAGGATGAAAGGGTATCAGATATATTTTAAAGAAGAGCTTTCTCAGTGTTAAATCTTCACCCAGTCTTAGATATATGCATTTGTATCTTTACCCAGTCTTAATATATGCCTTCAGATCACAGAAATAGGCATTGACTCATCTTCTGGCAAGTATAAGTAAATATGAGATGTAGGTATTATCCTTGCTACATTCTTAAAAATGCACAAGCGTGTATGGACTTGAGGTGAGCCTGTTTGAACATGCACTTTCTCTGAGCAGAGGGTTATGGTGTAAAACTAAAGGGTTAATCACTGTCATATACTAGGAAGCTTAGGTACTGATTTCATCTATTTCATTAACAAGACTTTTTCTTTCAAGTAGGAAAATTAAATTCTTTAGCAAGAAAATAAATTAGAGAATGTATTTCAGGAACCATGGTATGCTTTGTGCAGTGCCTGTTATTGTAAGGGACACAGCCCTGACCAGACATCTTCAGACATCAAACTGCTGCATCTCTCTGATGTGCTGTTTGATGCACATGTTGATGTGCAGTCTGACTACTCCTCTATGATGTGCAATTTCCCTTTCCTAAATTAAATCATTTAAAAGCTACTGAAACGCTATTCTCATTACCTCTGGTGTTTACTAATGTCTTAGAGTCTATTCAAATAAGTCTTAAACAAATCGTAGGAGTTTTATGACCTCTGCTCACAAAGAATGTCCTGACATTATCAGTGAATTCTCAGTCTTGTTTGCTTAATACTGTGTGTAACCTGTGAGCATCTGATGGCCTGGAGAATCCGATAATACCTGTTTGTTTGTTGTTCTGTGTGCGCTAGAAAGGTGGAAAGAAATTAGTATCAGCTTGATGTGAGCAGCCTGATAGCATCCAGAGGTACTGCTAGCCAATCTTTAAGATAATACCATATAAGTTTAGTTCAGTGACATCTGCAAGCTCAGGAGGTTCAGGTACTGTGATGTTATTGTTAAAGGACTCATGTTATTGCTTTATGTCGGATCTGAGATACTTGACCTATAACTTGAAAAGATTGGGGTGAGTGTTAGATTTTCCAGTTTAATTCTGAAATTAAAATCAGGTTTGTCTTTTCATATGCTGAGCAGTCACGTTGTTTGTTATACAGAGTAACTGCCCTTTTCAAAAAGGAAACATTTATTAGCTGTATCATCGAAACACCCCTTTCAGTTATGGTATACAAGTCCTCCAGGCCTTTATCTCTCTCTGGTGCCCTTACCATGGCAACCAGAAGAATCAAAACCACTTAGTTAAAAACAAAAAAGCAAAGGTTGAGCAGTTTTGGTGTCTGAAGACTGAAGTGTAAGTTCAGCATTGACGAGCTGCATGACCATACAGAAGGGATTAGCTCCCTGCAGCTCCTGGAGCCATCAGGAAAGGTGTTGCTGCAGCAGTGCCACACTGCTCCCAGTCGAGTGAAACAGTTAGCTAACCAGCAGGAAAGCTTACTACAGGCTTTAGCTAACAGGACTCTGCGTGTAACCTGACAGGAAATTAGAATCACTGCTGAAACTGCACTGAGGAGTACCTTATATCCACTTTATATGCCTGTATTTGAAGAAAAGCTGCAGGTCAGAGTGGAGGAAGATGCGCTGTTATACAGAAGGCATACTGATATGGGATACATCTTGTTATTGTTACTGATGTAAGAAAAAGTTGGAGTAGTCAAATCTATGGATAAAGTGATGAGTTGGACAGCTGAAATATGTAAAGATAAAAATGCCCAGTTATTGGAATTTAAATGCCTGGGTTATGTTTTCTATTTACCAGTGAAAGTTTTGTGTGTCTTGTCAAGACCCACTGAATATGCGCAAACTATTTTTACCTATGAAACACGGTTATTTGGAGCTGTTTGGTTTGTTGAGCACTTCACTGGCAGGATCTCATCATGCTTTGCTTTAACTTCATGTTGGATTTAGAGAGCATCTACCAACCCGTCAAGGCTCTGTAGGTTGTTCAGGACACATCTGGCTCAGCACTGCCATTACATGAGGACACTGGCTCAGGTCTAGCCATCCAGATTGCAAAATCAGTGTTGTTTTATGCTGAGGTTAAAACTGTACTTCTCTCCTTCGCCTCTCTTCCTTCCTGCCTTGTACACGCACGCACCCCTGCCTCCCACGCCAGCTGCTCTTGCCCAGAAAAGAGGGGAGATAACAGTCCAGCTTAGCAACTCATCTATTCAGGGGTCTGCTTCAGCATGCAGGCAGATTCTTCTCTTCAAAAACAAGCAAACCCACCCACACTTGATTTTTTTTTTCTCTACTGCTGTTATTTTCAACCCATCAGGACAGAGATGAAGGATGGCTTGATTTATTTTTTCCTCCTCTTTTGCAGTTGTCTGGCTCACTTTGGTTTGTATCGTGTGAACATCCAGTATTTTAACACCACCACTCCCTTTTGGGCAGTTTATTTTCTTAAAATATCAAAAGTTCTTTTAGTTCCTCACATATCCGCCTCATATCTCAGCTCCCTCCTCTGGCTTTGGTTTTCTCTGACATCTTTCTGACTTCCTGCTGGGGTCATGACTCTCCTCTCATCACAATAACTTATTTAATCACATTCTTTCACCATACGACCTGTGCAGCATTTCTTTCACCAGGGGAGATGAGCTCAACTTGGCACGTTATTTAAGACATGCCACAAAATGTCCCATAAAGATCCCTCTAGCTGTGACAATATCCATATGAGCCTGGATCAGGGGGCTGGGCAAGTTCAGCATTTTAAGTGAGAGGGAATTTGTGCTCAGAGTAATGCTGTCTGAAATCAAGGATATTCACTATCCCTGTGAGAAACCAAGAGATTGCATTGCCTAATTTCCATTTCACGTGATCTTTCATACCAGTGTCCTGCACCACAAGTGCAATTGTGAGGTTTTTCTCTGCCTCCTTCCATTAAACATGAGTTACCTTTCACTTCTCTCTCCTTTCCATACTTGCTGCTTTCCATTTAGTTTGAACTGTGGTTTTCATTAGATAGAAATGCCACCAGTTTCCAGATTGATTCCACCCCCTATCCGCGTATATAATCTTCCTGCTGGTTGTTAACTGCTTGGGTTTAGGTTTTTGTTGTCTTCAGGGACGAGGGGTTTGCAGATCCTGTGGTGCTTTTGGGACCATGTTCTTTAGATTATTCAAATTGTCAAACAGTCAGATCCATCTTCCTTTGCCTGATGACTTTCCTATGGTCCTATGCGTATTTGACGTTATTAATGGTAAATAACACTCTGGTCTGAATTAATTCCCTAATTAATTAATAATAACTGATAAGGAGATATAAAATAAAATGCAGGGTAACAAAATCTACAAGTTTTCTTTCAGTCACTAGGCTTGTAACTTCTGTCTAAGACATCAACTCACTTTGGTGAGAGCAGGAAAGGGATTTCCATTGCAGTACATATATAACAGCTAAAGGGCCTTGCTTATCTATATTAACCTTTAAGCCTTTTTGGCTGTTAATGATCCTGGAAAATTATGACTGACAATTTTCCTCCCTGGCTGCAGGAGCATGGGCATCCAGAACACCCTGCAAGAGCTCTGCCCATCATCTGGTGGTGCGTTGCCACCACGTGTGCTCCCACATTCCCTACTCCTTTGCTTACTGAAAGAAGTTAATTCTGTTTGGAAGTGTTTAAGACCCCTGTCAAGCTGAAATTTTATTTCTTCGAGCATTTTAAATGTTGGCAGTTCCATTCCATATAGCAAGATGTGTAGCTTTACTCCATGAGTAAACACGAGGGAGGGACACAGAGCAGCATTTGTGTAAGTGTGGGGATTGCTGGTGCTGTGGGAGTTGGCTGTGCTGAAGATGGGCTTTGCAGAGGAGTTCAGTGCTTCAGGTTTTGCTTTAATCATAGGGTATTTCTGGGCTGCTTATCGCGGGAGTAAACATTGCTTCAGCTCACAGAGGGGAACTGGTATGGACCAGGGTCGAGGAGCCAGAAAAACTGGTGCAGGCTGAGCAGTGTGACTGCCTTGCTGTCAATTGAGTCACTGAATCCAGCCCAGACACCCACATGCTTCACTGCAAGTGAAGGGATTATTAGAACTTTACCTATTTCCTCATATTTATTATTGAGCACATTTCTTTCTATCGTAACACAGAAGCTCCCCACCCCACCCTTTTTTTTCTTCTCATGGCATTAACAAACACTTTTTGTGACTCTTATCTTCTCCCCACCAGCCTTAACTCACTGGCGGTTTTTTTGTGGCCAACTCCACCCTTTTCCACTTAGGGCACCGGTTGTTTGTATCTGAACTCCAGTCTTGAAGCAGCCTGTCACAAAGCCACATCGGCTCTTTCGGTGAAGGTCTGACATCTTCTCCCCGGGCAGCTGCATTTCCAGCACAGGAGTGCTCTCAGGAACAAAATACCAGTTAAGCTCTTTTAAACCTTTCCTTCAGTGGTGGTGATTTGGCTTAGAGACTTCAGTGGGAGTGCGTTTGTATGTAGCTAAGTTGAATTAGACCCTGTTTAAAAATGGATTTAAGGTATATAAACTCTGATCAAAAATGGGCAAGAGTGAAAATGAGTGAAGGGGTTTATTCTAGTCTTCTGCAGCTTCTAGGCTAACAGCAGTGCTGCTATTAAATGCAGGGACCTCACATTGCTTTTCTAGCTACTTTCCTGTAGACTGACGTATCAAACTGTTTGCACCTTACTGTAATTACTCCTGATGTGAGCATGTGCTTTCTCCTCTTACATGTTTGCGGTGGTGTGGAGTAGTTGTAGATTACCTGTTTACCATTGTTTTGTCTGTTTACAAAGATATTTGTTTTCCTTATCATTTTATGTCTACTTCTTTTGAGTAAATAAGGAGTACCTGGAGAAACCAGTGGTCAACAAACAAGAAACAGCATCGAAAGATATGAACCTGCATACTTCTTAATGTACTCAGAGAGCTGCCTACCAAGACGAAGAGATTAATACTAAAATTTTCTAGCTACATTCTTATTTTGTGCTATACATAGAGATGTGTATACATGTAAAGTAGGTTATTCTAGCAAGTTGGTTATTCTAGTTTTTCTGCTTATGTTGACTGGAAAATGCCAGTTGTCAACTAGCACATGCAAATGTTGTTTTGACTCTTAAGAACCCAAATCTACACTGTCAGCTCACACTTGGACTGTCCTGAATGACAACGGAAGTAAGTGAGTCAGAACTGAGGCCTGTAACTATACTGCTGAGTTTCAGAGAGCCCTAAGGTCTGAGTCAAAAGATTTTGCATCTCAACTGCTAGAGTTTATGATGTGTATTTGGAAGATGATTGTAACTATTTCTGGAGACGCGGTTTTATGATCTTAGAAAGACCTTGACCTAATCGTGCAATTAATGACTCAATAAGAAAAGCTGTATCTGTTCTGCAGGCTGCAGTAGCATGCAGGGCTGTCTAAGCTGGTGTAAAAGAGCTGGGTGGAGTTTTAGAAACAGAAAGTTTAGAATCAGTGGAGTTCTAGAAACGGGTTTAGGAACTGGCTGAGCTGTATGTTTTCACTCGAGTAGCCCATGTCTCAGTGCAAGGTGGTGGAGTGGCATTCAGAAGATGGGTAAGCTGGAAGCAGACCAGCTTAAGGTAGTTGGGCCGGCAGCTGGTAGGCTTGGCTGTGCAGGGGGTGCTTTGGCTCATGGTGTAAATGCAAAATTATGTTTTCCTCTGATGTAACTCAGTGTAGTTCAGCTTACTGCAGTTTTGGAGACAACCACCTCAGCTGGCAGTAGTAGAGGGGAGTTTGCAGACTGCTGCATACAGAGGTCAAGCTATTGGGTGTGCTCCCAGGTGAAGAAAAGCTCTGCTCAGCATCCTCCTAGTTGTGCATCTGGTCTGAATGTTGCTTTACCTCCTTTCCAAGAGCTGTCGGGGCCCAGTTTCCTTACCACGGGCTGTTTTCTATGCAAACTTGCAGCAGGATGCCCAAAGCACTGTTCCAGCACAAACAGGGGGAGGGATACTGGTGCTTGGATGGGCAGGTGAGCTCACTGAAGGCAGATGGATGCTTGTGCAAACAGGAAACGATTCTCAAGCTGGCAGGGTGGGTTATCCGGGCAGCAGCTTTGCTGTGGCATCCGTACAGGCACAGGCAAGGGTGGCCAAGTCCAGAAGTGGTGCAACCATGTCGATGAGCAGCCATGAGGTGCTGTGCTTCTTGCTTTGGGACTTATACCCCACTGTAAAAAGTCACTGCTCTTATTGTATCATCTGATGTCTGAAGTTTTAGTGGTTTAAAGCAAACAAACCAAAAAACCCACATGTACCCAAGGAGCTATTTACATCCCAGAGCTGAAACTTTCTCAGTTTTGAGCCATGCCAAGCGCACAGCTGAATAACATACTTTTTCATTCATCTGACAGTACAGTTTTTCTTCTGTCAGCATTTTCTTGTCAAATACTACATCTGAAATTACTAATGACCTTTCTGCTTGAAAAATATCAGCTTTGTGCCAGAGCAGAATGCTTGTCATCCTTCTGAAAATGTCTCTCTGAAGCATGACTTTTACTTGCTCACTTGTGGGCAGTTGCAGTGTAATGCCATATAGATATATATGTTACAGTCTCATGAATTAAAGCAAAACCAAACCACTTGGTCTCCAGACTGCACTTAGGTTTTCAGAAGTAGATTCCTGCTGCTGAGTGGGTCAGATCCCAAAATCAAAGCACTCCATGGTAGTGGTTTTACAGAAATCAGTGTTGTACAGTGAAAGCTCCAGTAAATATCATTCATGTAATGGCTGATATTTAAGGTATGTTGTTGTCCAGAAGAAAGTGATGCCCTTCATATAAGCCTGTCCTTCTCAGAGGAGGAAGGTTATGTTAGCACGTGAAATTGTTATCTAAGGACATAGAAAAATCCAAGTTTTAAAGGTCTGTAGCAGTAAACAAAAAGTATTGAAATAGTCATAAATATTCATGGAGAAATGTGCATGAGTCATGTGTGTGATGTTCTGAAAGCTGCAGTCTGCTAGAAAACATGGTTGCACGCTAGCACATGGATAAATCGTATGCTTTATTTTGGTACACTTCATCCATAGCCTCACCTTATATTACACCTCATCCCAAACCTCCATATTTGCTCCTCATTTGTAGTAGCCTCAGCAAGCGTATAGTATATTGCTGTTAACATTAAAGAGCCAAAACGAAGCTCAGAAGAATGAAAATAGGTGAAAATATGGTAAGAAATACCAATCTTTCTGACAAAAATTGCCTGAAATACACTACACTACCGTTTTTTCCTGCTATGGAAGCAATATTACTCATACAGGTTTAAAAAAAGTAAAATCTGAAGATGACTAATAAGAATTTACTGTGAATGCTTTTGCAGATCCTTTTTATAGTCCTTGTTGAATTGAAGTGAAAGTGATTTAATGTAATGCAGATAACTGGTTTTCTCCATCTCCTCCCAAGCAAATACTTCCATGAATTTCATGTATTCTGTCTTCCATATGGTCCCCGGGAGACTACAGATGTGCAGTTTCCTTGTGTACATATTATAAACAAGAGTGAAAGAGCATGAGCTGTGCAGTATGAAATGGCAGAGCTCTCTTGCAGGGGGCCTCTTTCAGGAATATTTGAGAAGTAATCGAATATCTTGGAATGATAGAATTTGAAAATGGGTGTTAATGTAGCTTGCTGCTGAAATATATTGGCCAGGTTTTCTTTCTGCAGTCTTAACAGATCACAGGGAGAGAAGGAGGAAGTGCCATAAACCCATGGCTTTGTGGTGAACCATTATCAGAAAAGCAAGCTGGCATTGTGATGGTGGGTGCTTGGAAGTGTGGTTTATTTGTAGAGGAGCAGGGAGAACCTTCTGTAATGTGAGAGATATCATGTGCAAAGGGCCAAGGATATAACCTCTGTTATTTTATTGAGGTTTTTGCACTTTCAGGCAGGTTTGTAGAACATAAAAGTTGGACCTTGACTCCTTTTTCTGTCCACTGTGAGCTTTCTTCTCACAATGCTTTCTTCTAGTTAAGTGAAAAATCCTTGTGTCTTCTACAGGGGATTGCCTAAATCACACACATCCGAATTTCATTCAAACCCGCTTTGGTTGTAGTGAGAGATGCTCAGATTCAGATACCAGCCAACCACAAGGATTTAAACTGGGCTGCCATGGGTGGTTCTCAGTCATCATTTACCTGTTCTTGCAGATTGTGATCCTCTGTGTAGCCACCTTGTTACCCCGAGGTATGACAGCACATGGAACACACAATGCTGCACTTGAACTTGCACCAAGAGTTGTGCTTTGAGTATGTAATAAGCTACAGTGCTCTGCTAAGAGGCCTCTGGTCCTCTCAGAATGAATGTCCCAGACTGATGGAATCATCTGAACTCAAATTCCTTGCTGCTGATCTGTGGAAGTGATGCCTGGGCCCTGCTGTACCTTAAGGCCATGTTTCAGGGATTAGTAAATTAATGCTTGTGAAGCACTTGGCTATACAGTAATTATCTGCCCAGAGAAAATCTTCTGAGATAAGCAATAATTGTCATCTCAACAGAGTATGTGTAGCATGCAAAAAAAGGCACAGGGCCACATGCTGAGCCATGAGAAGAGAAAAATACACTAAATTTCTTCCCTAGTGAGAACTAGCCACTGTGTGCTAGATAAGGCATGGGGACAAGACAACTGTGCTACATTTAAAAGATTAGTACCTATGTGATTATCACCTGTGTGCAAGAGGGGCAAAGAAACATGCTCTGCATGTAGTGACTTCTTGTGGCCACATTCGAGTTCCAGGCTTGGCACAGTGCTCGTTGGTTTGTCAGTGAGGGTGGCACCCACACTGCCATTGGAACACATGGAGTCATGATGATAATGGCCATCCTTCGAGCTGTTTGAAGGGATTGGGTTTCACGGTCACCTGCTGAAGGATGAAAGTCAGGATGTTTTCTCCAACCACTTGTTGTTTTCCACAAATCCTTATTTGCCTTTCTGGCAATTACCTCCCCATAATTACCTCCCATCAGTTTCCCTTATGTGCTCCTAGTGCTGATGCACCTCCCATACCTCCACTTCCTTTCTCCCAGTCCCAGCTAGGTTCCTTTCTTCACTTGATTCCTGGTTTGTTCTTTCCTTTTCCCCATCTGCTCCTTTCACTGCTGCATAGATCTTACCTACAGCAGCTGCTAAAGAAAAAAAACCTGAATTTGCCCTTGTATTTTCAGGCCAGCAACAGGTTGGTTAGTTGTGTGGAAGTTATTGCATGCATAGTCTAGTCTACACCAAGAGATCCATGTAACAGATCACTGTATAGTCAGGACACATGAATTTTAGAGGCTTCACTTGTGGAAATCTGGTGAGTCTCAGGTACACATGATACCAACAAAATTACTCCAAGGAAGAACAAGGCTGTCTGAAAGCTTGGGTGTTAAAGTGTAGTTATGGATGCTAAGCTGTCCAGCTGGGAAGCCATATCAAGCAGTCTTGAAGATGTTTTATTGTGGTAGCACTCTCTCAAAACCTGTTGATGAAATGACTATGTTGTGAGATGGGTGGATTTTACCCAACAAAGTGGGTGTTTTGGAGCACTGAATTAAAATTCAGTGAAAAATTACATTTACCATATAGAACTACTTTCTTTTCTTTAATTGAAAGCATGTACTGTGATAAGGAAGGCAAACTGGAAGGAGCAATTACATACAGGGAATAGCCTGGAGTTATAATAGGAGTCAGCTGTGTGGTTAAAGACACCAAATGTCTTTCTGTAATGAACCAGCAAGAGCATTCTCGGTACACCTCAGCTCGTGTTGTGTGCAGCTTTGCATACTGCTGATTCAGACAAAAGCTGGAAGCTGCTGCCAGGAAATCAGGAAAGGGTTAGAAAACATAATCCATAAGGAAATTCTGAAGGAAATGGCAGGACTGGAGCAGTCCTAGGACAGGTGTTTGTTGTGGATAGTGGTTAACCTGTCATGTGGAAGGAACAAGCTTTGTCCACAATGCATAGTGAATTAAATTTGATACTGTGAAAACCTTTCTCATGAGGTATTCTGCAAGCATTTATCCCTTGGACTTGCAGACATTTTACATAGGAGGGAAGGTGTTTTCCCTCTGGGAGAAGGAGAGAAATAGGGAGGAGGTGACATCCCAGCTTCCCTTCTTGTTTTTTACATGCCTGTGATACTACTTGAGCATGAATGAGCTCCAGTTTTCCAGTTGTTTATAACTTTATTACAATTTGGATGGATTTTCATAAGGATTACTGAATTAAAGGAACATCCAGCACTGAAAGCTTATTGAATGTCAAGTACCTCTTCCAAAATATGAGAAACTCTTTAATTATTGATAAAAATTATTTTTGTTGTTATTTACAAAAAATACATCTTATTTTGTTAGCCCTCTGTGACCAAACTCCTTCCTCCTGCCCCCAAAATTGCCAGTACTTAACATACAATGTTTAAGTCGAAGGGTTAAAGTTTGGCAAGCTTATAAGCAGATAAAAACAAGGTCTAGGGGGAAGTTTCATGTCACATTAATAACAGGCAAAGCTACCAGCCCCACCTATAATTTACATCTATCAAAGCCAGGTTGCCTTGATGATTCTCAAATGTTTCTACAGGCTTTTAGAGAAGACCTGGAATGCCTTATTCAGGAACAGATGAAGAAGGGCAATAACCCCACTGGACTGCTTGCGTTACAGCAGATTGCTGACTACATTACAGCAAGCTCTTTTTCAGGTTTTTCCTCATCTTCACTCAGTAAGTGAATTATACATATAATTGCACTTTTGCTCTTCCTTTTTTTATTAGCAGCAGGATTTAGTAATGCTGGGTTTTCCTCTTTTTTTGAATGAAAGTTCTGTCAAAGCTTGCTTCAGCTGTGAAGAAGTACAGATGGTGGCCTTAACTTTGCTTTTCAGGCTTCTTTCTCTCCCATTCCTTGATTTGTGTGGTGATATCCAAGAGGTTTGGCATCCTCACACTCAGTTATTCTAGAATTTGCTAATAAAAGTTAAATTGAAGTAGGGAACGAAACGCTGTGCCCTGTTACTATTAGCTGTTTAACATGAGCATAAACTGAGATGTGAAATACATAACCATTAAGATTGTTTATTTTCCTACTCTTGCATATAAATTGTTATTTAAGAAAAAGAGGGGGGATAATAGACTGTCAAAGTGAATCATTACATAAACAGCTCCCACAGTTAAAAACAGCTTGTAGTATGCACTCTAGTTACAAAGATGTCGCTAGGATCTTGCAGTAAACACCCAAGTTCTTCTTTCCAAGTCATGAAGAGCTGAAACATTAAAGCCAATTTAAATTCTGTGGGTGGGCATCATATGGGAGCTTACAAGCCTGAAGTACAGCAGCAGCTGTCAGCATTCAGAATCTTTTGAGAGCTGGTCCCAAAATGACACTTCAGAGTTCATTTAACAAAACAAGTAGAAGAGAACAACAGAGAATCCAAATAATCTCATCCCCATGTCTCTGTTTGGTTAGTGAGACTGTGGGTCCAACTGTTGAGTCTGCTGTGTTTGCCCAGAGACTCAGACAGGGAGCCTATTCTCAAAGTGCATACTCTTGTTGAAAACCAAAATGACTTTTACCTCTTCTGGTCGTAACTTTCCCTGTAAGTAAAGGTTGGAGCTCTCAAAGGGATATCATGCACTCTTGAAGGGGGAAGGGGTATCTTTGTGTAGTCACAGTTCAAAGAGATAAATTGATCTCTATAATTTCACTGTTAAGAATTGATCTAAGTGTTTGAGAGCTCTCATTTTTTCATTAGGACTAAATTTAAATGCTAAGACTGAAGCATCTTTTCAAATTAGTTTTTCTGGTGTCAGAAGTCCAACAGGAGTGTGTTCTCCTGTCATTTACAAAGTAATCTGTAAAAATACTTCATTAGTGACAAATGTCTTATAGCATGGTTCCAGTCCTAAATAGGATGTTGAATCAGGAGAGGGCTTCAAATCTGAGTGGTATTTCAAAGGAAACCTTTATTTCACTTCTCTTGTCTTTGAAAAGAGATGAAAACTGAAATTTGGGGTATGATTCCTGCTGCCTTAAAATAACAGAGGTTTTGGTAGAGACCTTAGAAATCCCAGCAGTGCAGTTCCAGTGTACGGATTGTTGGTACTGCTGTGCTACCAATCAAAATGCATGCCTTCTGGAAAGCTATGGCATAACTAGGAGTTATTTAATTGTCCAACTGGTCATCATCTCTTTGGTTTTTAATCTGTTTTTCAGGCCATGGGATGATTACACCCATCAATGATCTACCTGGAGTAGATACCTCCTCGTTTGTTAAGGGAGAAAAACTTACTCGCTGCAAGTTAGCCAGTTTATACAGGTTGGCGGACTTGTTTGGGTGGGCACATTTGCCAAATGCCTATATCACAGTAAGTATTTTAGAGACTAAAAACTGGAATCTTACCTACTCATTCAATTGAATTTCCCCCCTGAATAATCTATACTGAAAAATAGATCATTAATCCATTTTCTTCCTCCTTTCCAGGTAAGAGTGAGCAAAGAACATGACCATATTCTAATCATTCCAAGAGGTCTGTCCTTTTCTGAAGCGTCAGCTTCTAATTTGGTATGTGATTCACCTTCTGTAATAACCAACAAGGCTTAACCTGTTACCTAAAAAACTTTTGTGGCTGCCGAAATGGTCTTCTAAACTATAATCATGCTGTTATTTGGGTTTTAATGTTTACCCACCAGACAAAAAGCTGATGAACTATTTAGATACTAGCGTCCTTTGTCCTCAGCATTTCTTCTTGAGTTTAGCTTCGCTTTCTCTTGCTTTGTCTTCAGCTTCAATGGAAGCTGCAACATTTTGTTTTCCCATCTGATGAAGCTCATCAAATAGCCTCAATGTAATAACAATTTTTTATAACCTGGCAAGATGGTAATACATATGAAATGACTCTGTAGGAGTAGTCTTAGTAGAATCAGCTCTTATCTTTATACATGGGGAAATAAAGTTGAATAATCTTCTCCAGGCCAAACAAAGGAGGTGGATGAAGTTACAGACTGGCATTTAGACAGTGGTAGCTGCTAAATCATGCATCTTTTGGTGCAGAACCTGCCATATGTTCTCCGTGTCAGTATGTATCTGTAAAGAAATTACCTCCTTGAAAGGGGTAGCAGATTGAGACTGATAGCATTACACCAGCAAACACAGAACCAAAATAAAAACAAGAGAACAAGACCTGGTATAACCCTGCTGTTGTTTTTTGTGGCTCCTGAAATTATTATTTTAATGTTCCCATGAAATTAAAAAACCCCTATGCATTTAATTTTCTTATTGGAAATTTCTCAGAGTCTGAACTGTCTTCAGCTTTGAAATGTAAGAAATGGTAATGAAATTCAGTTTTGAAAGTCAGAAACAAGGAAAAGTCATTTAGACCAAAGAGGAATATATGTTGTATCAGTGTCTTATCTTCCATGGCTGGACTTCCAACAGCTATCACGGGTTTGGACAGCAGGAAGGTTTATGGACACACAGATTCAGGGTTTCTCCTATTTTTTTAATGCTCTGACCCATAAATATGTGTGGGGGAAATTTGGTACCAAGTGAGAAAGGGAATGTTGTCAGTTTTTGCAAACTGTTCTAAGTACTGTTCCTTTGTTTCAGGTTAAAGTAAACATCCTGGGAGATGTAGTTGACCAGGGAAGTACGAGCCTATGTATTGACAATGCAGGATTCAGTCCACATGTGGCCATCTACTCCACACGCCCTGATGTCAGATGTGTAATACACATACATACCCCTGCAACAGCAGCTGTAAGTCTTCTTTCTCACACAAAGAGTAAAAGAAAACAGGTTTACCTCATAACTTAGAGCACATTTCTGAATCTGAATCACTGCTCACGGCAGTTTTGTTTTTGTTCTAGCATTGACTCTCCACTGGTAAAGAAAGGTGTGAGGTTATCAAATAAGCAGAGAAAGAGGGCTAGGCCAGCACAGTGAAATCTGTGCTCAGGTACAAGTGTACTTGGGTTAGGTGCTGTAAAATAATACATAGTTTACACAGGATTCATTTATAGCATCTTAGACCATATAATGTGCTGTATGCATCATTATCTGTGGAAAAGCTTTTGGATTCTCTGCTTTTCTGCATCACTTGCATTCTGCAACTTCGTTTTTAAGTGGCTTAATTAGTAGTTGTGTTCAGTTTGGATTACCTCACTATTAAAAAGTCATAGTTAACATAGAAGCTTAAAACAGTCTGTATAACAATGATAAAATTGTAAGGAGACTTGAAAGAATTGGTTTGAGATAAATAGATAAGTTCGTATTATTTTCTATTTAAATGTATACACATGCATTCCTTGACTGCAGACAGAAAAATTAATTACTTCTTTTATACTAGCTTTCTGAAGTTACTAACATGGGAAAGAAGGAAGAAACATTAAGTAGGCTTATACTGAGAATTAAACATGGATACAGATCACAGAAATTAACTTAGCTGGGATAATTTGTCTTTTCTTGTAATGACTGTCCCTAGGTTGGGTAGCAGCAGCTCTGTCATCCTGTTGCAAATTAGATGGGAGGGGGGTGTGCAAAAAAAACTTATTGTTTCTAAGCTTATACTCTAGAGTTTGTATGTCCTGTAGCAATACATCCTGCTAAGGCTGGGGTGGTTGAGATGTGGGGCTGAAGGATTGCGTTTTTTGCTAATTATCAGTAAATAATTAATCTTCTTGAAACAGGTTTCATCTATGAAGTGTGGCATCCTTCCCATATCACAAGAGGCTCTGATTCTGGGAGATGTTGCTTATTACAACTACCAGGGGTCTCTTGATGAACAGGAAGAGCGAATTCAGCTTCAGAAAGTTCTTGGACCCAGTTGCAAGGTATTCAACCTCATTCATGCTCTTCGTAAACCATTTTCATGTACTGTGACAGTTTCTACCATTTAACATTAGTGTCTTCATTTACTAGGTATTAGTATTGAGAAACCATGGTGTGGTAGCACTAGGAGAGACACTGGAAGAAGCATTCCACTATATTTTCAATGTGCAACTGGCCTGTGAAACACAGGTGAGAGAGAATTTATCTGTATCTTGTTTCAATAATTCCTGCTGTTGAGCTATAAATTACATCCAGATGGGAAGATCTCTAATATTACAGAATATTTGTGATTGTGGAATCCAGTAATCATATACTGAATCAGAGAAATTGGAACTATCAGGAAAAGAGAGAAGGAAGAGCACAAATACAGTCTTCCTAGAAAGAGTGTCACTTTAGGTGACATCCTGAAGGATACAGGTTTTGTTCCGTGCTGTGGAAAGTGAGCTTCATGCAGAGAATCTGTTGGATAATAGATTCAGTGGTGCTCACTGCATGTGGGAAGCATGAGTTAAGATCTCTTGACATCCAGCTTGTTTATCAAAGCTGAATGTTGTGACAAGAAAAGAAGCTTCTCACTATGATCACAAGTATTTGTAAAACCAAATAAACAAAAGGTCTTTGGAGCAGTGGTAGAGGATAGGGTATTTGAAAAGAATGTGTGTCCCAAAATCAGTTATTTCTGTTTTGTCAGCTACCTAGTTAAGTATCTAGATATTCTCTATAACCTGGGGAGAGAGACCACTGAAAGGGTCCTCACCTTCTATAACTCTTGAACACACCCCCAGAAACTTCATCCCTTTGCTCTTACTGTTATCCGGTGACCCTGTCCTCCCAAGTAGGCGATTGGAGGTGCAAATGGCAGCCTCCCACTCCTTTCCTTTCCTCCCTTTTCCTGCTATTTATTTTGTGTTTGATCACTCATTCATGTTGAAGTGAACATAAAAATGAAAAGTTTTTAGACTTGTGATGCAGGAAGGACCTTTTTAAGGTACTCTGGAAGCTAATGTGTGAGTCTACTGCTCTTAAAAGTGCAATTTTTAGTGGATATTATCATCCTTTCCATAAGAATCACTTGCTATATGTTTTAATACATTTTTGCACAGTAGAAAACTAGCTTGAGAAACAACTGCAACATATGTTTAAGTGTGTTTCTCCTGTGAACTCAGAAAAGCAGAGAATCCAAAAGTTTCTCCATAAATGAAAGATACTTATTCGTGTCTCTAGGTTCATGCATTAGCTGGAGCCGGTGGGACAGACAATCTCCTACTACTGGATCTGCAGAAGTTCAAGCCTTTCACACATGGTGTGGCAGCCACTGGAGGTGGTGGGGTTAATATGGTTTCACAACAGAAATGGAAAGTTGGGGAGCAAGAATTTGAAGCACTCATGCGGATGCTGGACAACCTGGTGAGAGCATGTTGATGGCATTGTCCATACAGTCTCTGTAAGCTCTGAGTGTAGGATTAGCTTCTGTAAAGCAAACAGTTGTTTCTGTTTTCATTGTGAGTTTGAAAATGGAGTAACTGTTATGAGATATGAAATCTGAGAAATGAAATCTGAGATATGAAATCTCTTCTCCTTGGTTTAGGTCTTGCTATGTCACTGTATTTGACAGTAGTATTATGTCTTGATAAGAATTTATGATGTTTTGAACTTAAATTTTGTCCAACCCGTCTCACAAACACATTTGCTCTTTATAGTAACTTAACAGTAAAAATATGTTTTAATAGCTACCTAGTAAATAGACTGAACAGATTCCATTTATAATTTTTTATTCACTAATATTAGGGAATAAGAGGAAAAATTATTATTTGTTTGAAATATCCATTTCACTGCACTCTGAATTCTGGAACAGCCTTCCATACAAATAAGAGTGAGGGGTATGGGAGAGTGTTGTCAATTAGGATGTTCCATTTTGCAAGACAGATAAATGTCCTCATGAATACTACCTAGGTCACAACCTGAGCAGTGAGTCATTTGGTGGTCATGCCTTCACAAAGGTAGGAGGAAGGTGAAGTGTGAGTTGGGTCCTGTCCAGCTGCTGCTGTACTGCATTTTAAATGGGTCTCTTGCATGCCAATACTATGAATGAATGATGGGCAACACCACTAGGCTGTTCTCCAAAGAGCTCACTGGACCTCTAATGCGTATAAGAGAAGCACACAAAGCTTCCATGACTTCTTTGGATACCTTTTTCTGATTTTTTATTTTTTAAAACGTTTTTTCCTTTTTTTCTTCCTCCTCCATAGGGATACAGAACTGGCTATGCCTATAGGCAACCACTAGTCAGGGAAAAACCCAGACACAAGAGTGACGTGGAGATCCCAGCCACTGTGACTGCCTTTTCCTTTGAAGATGATACAGTCCCGCTTTCCCCCCTGAAATTCCTAGCACAGAGGCAACAAAGAGAAAAGACAAGATGGCTCAACTCTCCAAACACATACTTGAAAGTTAATGTGCCTGAGGAGTCCTGGAACGGGGAAACCAGTCCCAGGACTAAGATCACGGTAAGTAGATTTTTGTAGCGGGTCACGTAGTTTTTGCAATACTCGAAAGTAAATTGCACATGGTTTATATGAAGAAATCTTTAACAGGATTAGCAAATAAGTGTATCCAGCAAATAAGAATAGGCTTTGGGGAGACTTAATGACATTAGTACTAAGGGCCCCCTCTGTTTGAGGCAGGGGGGTTTAACTGTTTGGAATAGTAAGAGTTTATGATAAAATCTAATAATGATTTCCTTCTTGTTATTAACTCTTCTGATTCCTGAAGTAGAAAACAGTTTTTCTACCGTATTTTTCTGTGCTATTAATTATCCACCAAACATAGTCAGGTTTTAAATCACCCGTGGGTTGTTCTGTTCTCTACCCATGTGAGATACAAGCTCTAATTCATCTCTAATTGCCCCTTTCCTGTTTGTGAGCCTGCTGAAAACAGACTTCGAAGAGTCTGTTCATGCTGCTACTTTTAATGATGATCAAGATTTTTCCTCCTCCTTTGGCTCACCAAGATGCTTTCACTGTGTTTGCAGCATGGAGAGAGGTGGCTTTTTTGGGACTATGAAGCCTGTTACTTGTTGTCAGATTACTCTCAGTTGCATAGTACGACTAAAAGCATCAGCTCCTCCTGCTGGCAGGCTAGCGAGCTTTTAAACTGAAGTTTGGGAGAAATGCCCTCAGCAACTGATTTAAACCCCTGCATTCTTAAAGAATATATTTCGCTGTTTACGAAAAGCAATCTTGATGGTACATGTTCAAAGCGATTTAAATCCTCTTGCCAAACACACAAACCTGCAAAGAGTTGGGATTATTCTGTGGGTGGCATGTGGAATTGAGAATAAAGTCAGAAAGTCCTTTCTCTGTATCTCTTTTTTAACACTAGGAAAATGCTGAAAATTGTTCCTCCCCTTCCTGCTGGTGTGTTTAGCTTTTTTTGGTTGTTTTTTCTTTAAGTGGATGAAAGCTGATGACTCCTCCAAGACTAGTGGAGGAACGCCAATCAAAATTGAAGATCCAAACCAATTTGTTCCTCTAAACACAAACCCAAGTGAAGTGCTGGAAAAGAGAAATAAGGTACAAGTGTGATGAAATGAAAGTTGTAATATTCCCAAATAAAATTATTCGTTCAAGTAATGATCCAGCACAGCAGTAAAACACCATGTTCAAATGTTCTGATTTTGCTAAGATTTTTTATCTTTTTTTGGCACTAACATGCATTTATTTAAACATCTGATATACATGAAATCCATAAATACATATGCTATGTACATATATATATATAAGTCTTGAATGAAATAGTTTGATAAATGATGAGTATTAACTCTGAAAACAGTAGATTGGGAATGGTAAACCCTGCTATTTAGCATTATATTTAGTGAATAATTTAGGTGTCAGCACGAACCAAATTGCTGTGTGTCATCTAGAGCATGATTCAGTCTCAGACTGTAATGTCACTCTGTTCTGTATTAATTTGCCTAGCAATTATAAAGGTGGAGCTTCTATGGTCCAATCTGCTTCATAATGGCAATAAAAAAACAAAATGGGAGATCATTGTTGGACCTCTCTCTAAACACAAATGTCTCACTGCTTTTCCCTGCCAGCACATAAGACACTGACTGTCAGAATGGCCAAATGCTCCACCCTAGACATAACTATATTAACAGATATTCAGGACACTTTCCATTTGATTATATGTTCCTTTCTTTCATGGAAAGCACCATATCAGTGTCCGTGGGGACTGAACTGGAGCTAGAAAGAGCAACTCCCTTCCTTAGAAGTGGAAAGGCATCCACTAATCATCTAGAGATTAATAATACAAGTCCCAGAAAATGATTTTTAGGTTTCTGCGTGTCACTGTCTCATTAGATAGTTTATTACTATTTTTCTGCTATAGATTTTATTTTAATACGGTTTGTACTTGTATTTACATCTGATATGTCAATCTCTTAAACATTGACAATGTGAAGCTAGGGCTGTTGGTTTGGGGAAAATAGTGAGCTAGTCACAAAAGGAAAACTTTACAGACCTTTGTGACTACAGAGATCTCTCTTGTAACTTAACGTGGGTCTTTTATGGGATGGAGAGGACAGGTTCAGAGAGACACTGTTTCTTGAAGCTCATTTCTAAATATTGGCTTCCATGAAGTGCAGGAGCCTGGACGAGGGTGGATATCTGGGAGTACTCAAAGGACAAAACAACATATGCAGTGTATCCAGAGGTGGAAGGAGAATTCTTCATTTTTAGGTGCAGCACCATACATCTTGATCTTCCAGCCATTCACTGTGGCCTGTGTTACTGGCTTTGTAAAGATGATGGGCATGGGATTTGTTAAAGATAAATATCTGTTTCTAATCCAGTTTATTTTCTCTATATAGATTCGGGAACAAAACCGATATGACCTAAAGACAGCAGGACCACAGTCTCAGCTGCTCGCTGGGATTGTTGTAGATAAAAAGCCAAGTTCGGTGAGTAAGACATAATTCATTGATTGACAAATGTTTGGGTTATTTAGCTGCTTGTCTTTCGAACATCAGTTTGGGCCATTTTCTTTCCAAATGCTTTGTTAAAGCTGATTATTTTAGTGCCAGATTCTGGATGTGTAATACACTTTATTCATGTTTCGTTTCAAAGGCTTGAAGTGTTAGTTTCAAATGGAGATATGCATGGTAAGTTTGCCTATTGTTAATATTAATGAAGTAAGACCCCTGCCTAAGACCATTTAAGCTAAAAAGGATGAACTTTGCAATGCAGGGTGCCAAAAATCATCTTTTCATCAGTCTGTGCAAATTCTGCTAAAGGAAATAATACTCAGAATAACTGAATTTAAAAGGTGGGATGGGACCACGTAGAAGGCAGCTTTCATTAGAAACGTTCTTCTCTTTGGGAGACCTGTCCATACTAATCTCTTCTTGAACAGAATAGACTCACTTCCAACCAGTACAGACATCCTTAATAAAGCTATCTAACAAACTGTGATGAATTGTAATTGGAAGTCTATAGATCTACGAGGTTTCCAACTGTCCATGAAATAATACATCTGTTTCCTCATTTTGGTTTCCAGTATTCTTTTGCAATAACCCTGAGTTTGCTTATTTATTTCAGGCAAAAAGAATATTTTTCTAAATGAGTATTCTTTCTTCTTCTCAGAAGAGCTCTTCCAGTTAGGTTCCTAAACTGGTGAATGAGCATAGTTACTTTCCTACAGAGAAAAATCCTAGAACTTGGGGCATTTGCAAAAACTATGAGAAACCTTATTTTTTAATCCCTCTTGCTAAAGGAGTTTTACTTCTATGAAGAGTTTGTTAGTCCCTGAGGTGTAAGCTGTTGAGGCAGATCTCTACTTTAAATCTGTCCCC
>JBCJKH010016211.1:0-11037 GCA_039877255.1 Loriculus beryllinus
TTATCCTGGTACTTAATGCTATATACACTTAACACTTTTAGACTTCAATGCAGGTGATTTGATGTTTATTCCATAAGCAATTTTAAGTTGCCTCACAGGCTTATTTTTTTTTTACATGTATCCATAAACAACTGTGTGAGCTAGCAGGAAGTATGTATCTGTGTCATTCTAATTCTGCATATGTAGTACCAGAAGAATTTCTTTCTTTTTACATATTTTCAGAGAAGGGTCTAAAATCATCAAAATGAAGACCAACTTGGGAAGTAATCATTCCTTTAATATGTTCCAAAACTATAGTTCACTTTGAGACTAATTCCAACACAGAGCACCTAACCTGGGGAAAACTCTGAGGAATCAATACTGAGTTCCATTATGTGAATTCTTCTTCCCTTTAGCATCCCTTCTCAACCATATCTCACTCACAAATTTTATCATAGCTCATGGTGTGGTTTGTTTTCAAGCAACTTATTTATATAGCTAAGTTTTGTTCCTTATCCTGCTGTAGAAATTGAGAACCAAACAAAACTACAACTACAGAAAAAATTGCTCTTTTCACTCATCCTGAGCATAGCTTGATTTCCTGTGCCTAATTGTAAGCAAGCTAAATATTCTTTCTGTATTAATACTTAAAGAACTTTTAAACATTTCTTTTTTAAATTGAAAGTGCTGATCTTAAGCTAAAGATCTCTCCTGGACTACCATCCTCTGCTACTGCTCTCAAGAATGGTGTTCTCTCTCTGTGTGTCTGATCTTGCTCTGCTTTGGACAGAATATTTCTGGGCAAAGAAACTCTGCATTTCTTCTGTCCTCATTAGATATCTTGCTTGCTCATTGGATGTCTGGGCATGGGGAAGACAACTGAAGAACCACTCTCCTGAGACCCACTTCCAGGCTCCTCATGCTTCTTCTAGGCAGAAGGAGCAAGTGCATGGAAAAAAAAACTATAGTCAAGGAAAAAATCCAGTGTGCCCGAAGGTTTTGCTACCTGCCTTTACAGTCTTCCACCAAAACCAAGGAAGTAATGATTCTCCTCTCTTTTGAATTGTCAGATGTGGGTAGATTTTCATAAGAACAACATCTGAATCTCAAGGCAGATAATACTATTGACACTAAATGGAGAGGTAGTTCAGATTCTCAAACGATTGCAAGACTGTTTTCTGTCACCTGTTAATAGAACAATACATTTTCTTTTAAGTTCAGATTCTAAAAATAAAATAATTAATTTTCAGGTATTTAACCTTTCCCTAATTCTTTTTTAAATTTTTTATCATTTTTTATTTTTCTTAGGATTTCTAAAAACTTTTGGTGGAAGAAATAGCCAGGAAAATTCCAGTTCTACTAGTAAAATCCTGGCAAAACTGTGAAGAGCAGACAAAGGAATTCCAGAATAAAATCCTTACTGCAAGTTTCACAAAAAATTTGTACATATGCTTTGACATCTAGATACCTCTTTAGTCCAAAGAAATTGTTAAATGAATTGTGTTGTTGACTGCCCTAGGAAGCAATCGTTGTTTTGATAACTTGCACTAAGAAGCAGTAATCCACCTGACATTAGCAATTGAAATCAAACCTTTTCAATACAAATTGATATACATGATATTATAATATATTTTACTAAGATGTCCTTCTGTCCCTCCTGCTTCAGTTCCTGGGCTAAATATTCCTTTGGCTTCTGAGGCAGAAGTCAATAGAAATTTCACATGAAGAACTAGGACGGCAGGCTGGCCTCTAAGGAGTTTGGATGCCCCAGGCAACCTGGAAATCATCCATCCTTCCTTGTTTTCAGTCTGTCACTCAGTAGAGATACTAACTGTTACAGAGCTTTTAATATGCTGGTTCCCACATGTCTCTAAAGAATATGCATTTAACTGGCAATTGCCTAAGAAAACAAAGGAAACAAATATACATCCAAACTCATAAGAAATCATGCCAGAAAATGTCAAATATTTGTTTTACTTTCTAAACCTGTGCCTCAAGCAGAATTGTGTCAGATGCCAAGCAGCATGGGAGAAAGACCACAAAATCTTTGTTTTAAGATCAAGTTTCATAGAAAGGTTGCCTTTTGCTTGTATCTCAGTGAAGGACAAAGTAAACTTACAAGCAACAAGAAGCCTCTTCTCATCACATCTCTCATGATGTAACCTCCTGTGACCTAATTTAGCAAGCTGAATGGTTCTCTTAATACTTATTTACTTGGCAAAGTTCCATACAGAAATACCTAAGCTCGTATTTGAAGGAGCTGGCTTATATACTAGAAGCTATGTTAAACAGAATGAAAACACTGGGTCATATAAAAAGCCACTTCATTTAGGCCACTAGCTTCTTTCCAGTGGTGGCCACCACCATAAGCCCAGGAAACAGCACAGGTGCATAACTATTTCAGCTCCAGAATAGACTCTTACCCATCAGTGATCTGGGGGTCAGGACTTTCAAGCCAGCATGGCATCTTTGCTATCACAGTTCTCTGAGATTTTTTCTCTCAGGATTTTGAGCAGCTGTATTTCAAGTCAGCATAAAGCCAAGAACCAAGGGATTATTGTGATGGGTGGAGCACTGCATTAATTATTGTTTCTTCATATCAATATAAGCAAATTATGCTATAAGCACATGCATACAAAGACCAAACGTAGGAGGTAGTTGGATATGAAATTTCTATGTACTCAAATGGCTCTTAGCATACCCAGTTTTCTGAAAGGATATGTTTATATATATTATTATGAAAGACAAAGCAAGAGGAGAAGAAGGACAAAGGTCTGCAAAAGTAAGATCCTAAAAGGTAGGTTTATCTGTTTCCTTCATAGAGTCATGACTATGGTCACAAACACATCTCACCATTTCCACATTCCAAAGCTGAAGTATAGGAACATCAAATTAGAGAAAAAAAAAAAAAAGCTTAATTTAAATGTAATTATATTATTAAATGTAATTTTTGTATTACACAAAAGGTTAATATCATTGCAACTTATTAAAAGAATCTCTGTGAACCTCATCAAGAAAGTTAATAATTTAGATACCATATGAAGTACAAGAAAAATTCCTGTGATACATTCGTCTGTATAAAGCAGCAGTTTTCAAGGTTATTCCTTTCATAAGTCTTAATAGAGGTGAATACTGCTAACTGGAAAACTAAATATACTTTGAGATTTATTATTTCAGTAATTGCATTTCAGGTCCTAATTAAAAGCAAAGCCAAGAAGAATATTTCAGAAGGGGATCTGAATACACTCACATACATATGATATACAGTACACATACACTACCACTACCTAGAACTTCCACATCCAGTATCTGAGAAGAAATACACTTAGAGCTCCCATGAGGAAGCTATTTTTGACCAGAAATGCTGCTATTCCCCTGTCTGATGAGACCACAGAACATGAGTCAATTCACTATATAATGCAATGTTCTGGATGGAGCAAAGAAGTGATAAGAGGTAGAAAAGCTAAAGAGGGTTCTTGATTTTAGCTCATGCAAAGTACATCAAAGTTAAAATGCAAAGATTGCTACTTGTAAGCTTCTGAAGAGAGTTTGGGAGTCAGTTCTAGAAGTGTTATATACTTCCAGATTTGTGTAGAAAGAGGGTGAAAATATCAGGAAACAGAACAAAAGCACTCAGAAACAGAAGGTGGAAAGTCTGAGTATCAAATGAAAAAATAAGAAGAAACTTAAGGAAAAAGTCCTTAATTACCATTCTGTAATTTTATAGGAAACTTAAATAACACTCTAAACAGATGTGATTCATGTAAATTAAGAATCTCTGTGTGGAGGGCAAAGAACTAGTGCAGTGGCTTGGATAAGATTTCTCAGTTAGTAAGCAGTGGTATCCATTTACCACCATGGTGTATTTTGAAAATGCACCTGAGAATCCTATTTTCTGCCAAAGGGAATTTAGCATTGTTTCAAATGTGCACCAAGATGATACAAAAAATGATATAAGGATATGGGGGTTCCAAGACTCATATTAATGTAGAATCTTATTTAGAGGAATGTTCTCATTTAAGTCTCTTTCACAGTCATTCCTTACATTGTGGCAACAAACCATATGCCTTTTCATCTACTTCCCTTTTCTTTTCTTGTTTCTGGCTGTAATCACCTCCAGGACAAATGAAGTTATTATGGTAGGCTTTACATCCTTACTGGTATTATGTTTATATTTAAAGAAATGGTTTTGAACTAGGAGTAGTAATGGATGAAAGAGCAAAGCTAAATACAGGAAGAAAATAACCAGGTAACAGAGAAGAAGAAAGCCCAGTTGGAAAGTAAAGATGACCTTATTTGTGTGAAAAGCATTGCGGATTATTTTTCATTTGTTCTTACCCACAGATTCAGAAAATTAATGTTTTTAGTTTTCTTTTCTCGGTTCAGAATTTTAGTGCCCATATAAGCATTGGAAATATTGCAAATCTCAGTGGAATATCTTGCTAAAGAAAAAAAAACACCAAAACCAAATAAAAAACAACAAACAAAAATAAAACAAACCCCAAAACCCAAACAAAACTCTTTTTTCATTATCCTAATGCAAAACATAATCTATTATCCATTTCCTGTATCCTGTCCTTGAGAGACCAGTTCTTAAACAAAATGTAGGGTTGCCTTTGGTTGAAATACCAGCAACAAGCGTCTGAAGGTACAAAATATCAAGGCCAAGAACAAACCTCATATAAAAAAAGGGTACAGTAGAAGATGTTGCTAAAAATGGTTATTCTAATTTTTTTGATTATTGCCACTTTTAAAATATACATTCTAAATTCTCTTCCAGTTACATACGCAGCACTAAGGCCAGGCAGGCAGAGGGATATTATCTGACATATAACTGAAGTTAATAGCACTCTTTATATAAGTGCATAAAGCTAGATCAGAGCTCAGCTGCATATACCGCAAAAATGTAAGGGAGATTTTTCATATCAGTTTTCTACACAGACCGAGGAGTGTGACTGGTGCCTTGTACTTTTTGTGTTGCTAGGGCAAATTAAACATGAAATATAACCTACTTAAGAGAAATAATAATCCTAATGGAACTCTGTTGTAATTACAAACATATCTATCTGCTATTTACACTTACAACTATGAAGAAAAAAGAACATAAAGGATCCATTTACCAAGAGAACAGGGCAACACAATACAGAACAGAATTGAAGTTCAACTTGGTTTTCCTTTTGTAAAGGAGGAAATTATGTTAAAACGTGTACATATTTATTCAAAATGCATCCCTAACAGAAAATGAAATTGTCTAATGCAACTCATTCCATCCTGTCTCAACTTAGAACTCTTAAATAGAAAATTAAAATAAAGCTTTCCATATCACAACATTTTACTGGTATTTTTACACTAAGGAGCTCAGGGTATGAACTCTTCCTTGCTGGCAAGAATACTCCGGCTTTTCTCAGAGTCACAGTTCTAATATTAAAGACTATAAGAAATGTATTTTGAAAACAACTAAGTTTTTCTACAAGCAGCAAAGATACTTTAGTCTCACAGAAGATGATACATTGCAAATTCCATATAGACCGTGACAGTTCTGATTTGACAGCAATATGTACTGGCCAATAAACATGTGTTCTGTTGTCTGTTATTTATTTCTTGGGGGGGGTGTGGGGAGTGATTTGTAGAAATACCTGATCTGTTGGGAATGATTCCCTGCTTTCTGGACTCAAGGTTTTCACTTAGCATTGTTTTGTTTTGTTTTTTTTCTTTTACATAATGTCAACAATATCTGCAGTTAGTTCTCTCATACATTAAAACACATTGGAATTTAAAGTGTCCTAATAAAAAAATGAGATAAGTTTATTTTTTGCATTTTAACAGCCAATTCATGCTTAGGCTCTACATTTTCCATTTTCCTCAAAGAAGCATTTTCAACTAGGAGAACTATAGCAGGAGTGATTTTTTTTTTTTTCCTGAAAATTGAGGGATTTTCAGAAAGAGTTTTCTTCACTGTCTGAAACACTAAACCAGTCCCTGTCTTCCCATCTCTAAATCTTGCCTTGATAGTGTTTTGAGATTCTTTACAATAAGGGAGAGGGGTAGAGAAGAAATTGCCTGCAAATGACATCTTGTGGCACTTTGCAGATGGCAGGCACACGTCAGGAAGCTGGTACTCAGCCCAGTGGAAACCAGACTGTGTCAGGGTTTTTCTGTACTTTCATGTCAGCAGCAGCACAGTGATATAAGATTTGCCACAGTAGATCAAGCCATTGGTCTGTCAAGCCCCTGTGGCTGGCAGCAGCCAGCATGTGGTGCATCACAGCAAAGGTATGCAACACAAAAATCTGAGAGCATAGGACGTTCTATGGAGTCATCACCCAGCTGCCTTCCCCTCCACCACTACTTCCTCCTTGGCTTTTTGAAGCATTTACTAAATACTGCCACTGCATTTGTGGTGTTTTCTCTGTTGCTTTATCTGGGTTTTTACTCTGTTAAACGTTAGTGATTGGCTCATTTATGCTCCCTCAGGGGCAAAGGAGCTTTTCAAAAATAATATGTTTTCTCAAGTACCAAGGCAGTCCAAACTTTCAGCCTTTCTACTGGGGTTATAAGCAAAAGGGACATCAGGGTTGTTTTATGATGTAAGCTCAATCACAGCGTGATGATAATATATTTAAAGAGAAACATGAGAACAATCCAGAGAGAAAAAGATGGAGACATGATCCTGCAGATACGCAGGTGCTTGATTTCAACAAGTCCAGAGGAAGGCCACGAGGATGGTCAGGGGACTGGAGCATCTCCTATATGAAGACAGGCTGAGAAAGTTGGGACTGTTCAGCCTGGAGAAGAGAAGGCTGCGAGGAGACCTTGTAGCAGCCTTCCAGTATCTGAAGGGAGGCTATAGGGTTTCTGGGGAGAGACACTTCATTAGGGACTGCAGTGACAGGACAAGGGGTAATGGGTTAAAGCTTAAACAGGGAAGTTTAGATTGGATATAAGGAAGAAATTCCTTACTGTAAGGGTGGTGAGGCACTGGAAGAGGTGGCCCAAAAAAGTAGCAAATGCTCCATCTCTGGCAGTGTTCAAGGCCAGGTTGGACAGAGCCTTGGGCAACACGGTGTAGTGTAAGGCATCAACTTGCTGATGTTAAGGTCTTTTCCAACCTTAACCATTCTATAATTCTACATAACAAAACTAGGAGGCAGGGGACAATTTCAAAACAAAAGTTATCATGAAGAACTAGATTCTGCAATGGTTTTCCTATTTGACCATAAAAAAGCACAAAAATTTGGGATGAAAACCAAGGCCAGCAGGCACAGGTTGGAGAGGTTAAGGAAAGCAATAGAAGTTTTAAGATTAATAAATATACTAGAATTTAAAGGTCCATTTCAGGTTTTCTTTCTAGTAAGTTATTTCATATAAGTACATTGACAGGTTCTATGTAGAAACTCATTACCAAGAAAACAACTTAAGTGGCTCCTTCACACATCTTTGAAAGTGTAGTTTGAAGTGCAACCTCACATGATGCATACTGCCAGATGGCCAGACCTACAACCCCTTCTCATCAAGGTGTGGGGGGCCAAAATAAAACCTGTAACCCTTAACAAATGTTGTGATTAAACTCTAGATAAAAGAAACGAGAAAGATGACAGAAGACAAAGCAGCGAGCAGGTTTGCAGGGGTTCTTATGTCTTTGCTTCCCTGTGGACACTTACTGTTCGCAGAGCACAAAGGTTATAATGAAGCAAAGCAATTACAGTGAATTACTGTGAAGAAAACCAATTACATTAACTGGAGAGAGAACTTGGCACCACGCTCACAGCTAGCTGAGCTAAAAAACACAGCCAAGGAACGGTATAGTAAGTTAACTTTGACTTTGCCCTCTCTTATTAGAAGAGCCATAATGTGTGTTATTGTCCTTCACTATTAATGAGTTTGAGGACATTTGAAGACCGTGTATTGTGCATGATCAACATACTTCTAGCCTGGAATGCACAACATTTACTATACCACTGTAAATCAGTTCTTCTGATGAAAAATCTGGTGACAGCGGTGAAGATGAGGGCTTCACAGAGCCCTTTTCTTTTAAATTTTCATGAATGAATACCTCTACAGATGGCATCAGCTGTCTCTGGGAGGAAACAGCAGAATTCAAAATGAAAGGTTATAAAGCAGGTAATGCCCTTATAGCAACACAGCATTTTACTGAAATACAGTTACATGCCACAGGAAGCAGGCAGGTTCCTCAAAACTGACAGATTACCAAAGAAGCTGTGTCTTTAACTTGGTGAGTCAAATGACATGGAGTCTTATGAACAACTTACATTTTAGTAGGGCTTTACTGGACTCTGGAGCCAATCGAACTGCGGATGTCTCCCTGCCGCAGAAAAAAATCTGTGCCACATTTACCTTAGCTCTCCAATGCCAGAAAGGAACAGGCAAAGAGAAGCACTGAGCACTGACAGGTCCTAAGAAAGTCAAAGGAAACATCAGAGTATATTACCTGCTGAAACACTATTGTTTGCATGGCTGAGAAGTGGTACCATATTTTGAAAGAGTTTTCTTTCAGTTGTCAGGTCAATTGTGTCAGTCATCTTTAGAAATAATCAGATTGATCTCCAAATCAAGTAATTTGTAATTGTCCTCAGAAATCTAAAAAAAGAAATGAAAACTTTTCATGCAACTGTGCTGAATTCTTTAGATGATGCAAAACTACTGCCAACCTAACTCCTCCTTGAAAATTAAGGACTTTATAGATACCTATGAAAACCTTTCTTTGATGTCCCTTTTCTTTTCTAAAAAGGTACCTGGGGGCTTTCCAAGCACTGTCTAGAGGTAAATCAGTTTGTAATGCAAGACAAATGAGTTTTTTTTTGTTAATATAAAACTGGATTGGAACATGCCCTTATGCTCATCATGTGCACTTGGGTGCACATCAGGCAGATGCAAAGTTTTCACTTCCCCTGTAGGAGGGCTGCATTGACTTCCTGGTATTTGGCAGGTGGCATGGAGGCTGTCCTGTCAAAGCTCCTGTTCTCATAAACATGCAAGCAGGTACACACACCTGGGGAATGAATGACCAGAGACATGCTTTCAAGTGTGTCCACGTAGGAACTGATGAAATCAAACCCACATCTGATTTTTGAGCAGCCCAGTCACAGGCACCTTCTTACTTGGTGGAGATTATACCATAGTTTAACCTATGTCCCAGGGGGTACCTCAGGGAACTAGCTTTGCTAGTAGACAACTGCAGGAAACTGAGAAAGTCAGCAAATTGCCTGCCATGCAAAAAGCTCAGTCACTCAAGGCAAATTCCACAGGGGTTTGAGGTCACCGCACATAATTAAAAATTAACCATCAGTGAATTAAAGCCACTGCATTTCTTGGATAACAATGATGCTTTAGGCTTTAACAGCCATTTGTTTCTCATTTCTAATAAAATTTCCTGTGTTTTCATGAACTAAAAACATAACGAAACTTGTAAACAATCGGTTTGCCATTTCTATACATTAATAAAATGCAATGGATGTGTTATTACTAGCCATGTAGCATTCACCAAAATCATACAGATGTAGAAATGCAACGTGAGCATTTTAGAGCACCATGAAAAAATCACAACCAAAACAAACTGAGGAGAAACTTTTTAGGTTATTCTCTATTTGCCTAGCCAGCAAAGAAAAACATCAGCACCAAGTGACAAGGCAGGTTAAAAGCTTTGCATAGTTCCTCTGAATGGTCTTATTATCACTCCGTAACCCTCAGGAACATATTTGATAGGCAAAAGAGAAAAAACAGCTCCTGAGGAACCCCCCAAACTACTGTTTGGGGGTTTGGGGGGGTGTTGTTTTTTTCTTTGGGTTTTTTTTCCCAAAAGAAAGGCAAACAAATTATGGCATATAAAATCTGCATGCATTTTGACTGTGCTGATCAGGGTAAGAAAATAAGATGTGACAGAAACAGAAAACAAGGTGAAACATCAGCCTAAGGAAGAAGAGGAAATCTTTAACATGGGTCCTTTAAGCCACGTGGCTCAAAGTGTTCCTCTGAGGTGATGCAGAGTCCCTTTGAGATGACACCTTTCTGAAAATAGCAGATAACACTGCAGCTGTTTGGTGCAGCCCCTGCTCTGATCAGACTGAAAGTTTTCTGCAGAGTGAAGAAGCAAATATATTTCAGCAATTGAGGTTAGGCCAGAGGACTTGACAGGAACCCCCCAAGGAGTTGCAAGTCCCCAGTGACAAAGTATTGATTTGTTGCTCTTCTAAGCAGCAGTGGGCTTCCTTCATGGGCCCATTGGAAGCACTTCTTTCCAGGAAGAACAGCACAGACAGTAATAAGTGTCTCAGTTATGAGATATTCCACGAACAATGCTAAACCAAGGACAAATGGTTTACTTTTTAAATTCACCACTCCCAGCTACTCTAGTTGAAATCAGCCATGCACTGTCTATGGACTAAAGACAGAAGTACATTGCAGGATGCAGGGTACATGAGCCACTGATAAACTAATTTAGGAACCAAAAGTGGTTTATCCTCAGCAGCGTGCTTTTGCTGATGAACCTATTAATGTCTGAGATTGACAAGGCTCAGTTCTTGTAATCTGCAACAGAATCAAAGGGACCAAAATAAGAGTCAGACCAAAATAAATAAATTAAAAAAAAAAAAAAAACCCACAAAAAAACAACCAAACAAAAAAAAAAATCCTCTAAACTAACTTTTGAACTTATCTGATCATCTCAGCTGTATTTGGAAGGAGGTGAAATGCCTTTGGCACAGGTGGAAAAGAAAGGATGATGACTAATATTCAATGGATGGGTTGAAAGAATTCTTTGCCTACCAAAATCCTAAGTTAACACACTTGAACAGACACAACCAAATAGGATACATATCCAGCTCATGCTCTGCTGAAATTTTCAGCCTGCTGAATTAATATGAACCATCACCAATCACAGCCTGTGCTAATGTCTTGACCTGAGAGATGTAATGGCACATGAGCTAACATGCCCACTGTTTAGCCTTTCCTGCTCCTGATAGTTTCTTGATGACATGGTCTAGGCAGCTGTTGACAGTAATCACACTGTGAGTTATGGTTGTGTCTACCACCAAACATGAA
>JBCJKH010016213.1:5999-24408 GCA_039877255.1 Loriculus beryllinus
GAACCTTCAGCAGCAGAATCAAGTCTTCTCAGCCATGTAGGCAATACTGAATTTTGTTGCCCCACAGATGAAGACAAAAATGAGCTGATTTGCCTTCACTGTTGGGTTGGCAGCACAGGATCCTATGGTGATGAATAGATTTCAGAGATGAGACCAAGACTGGGTGAGAACACTGGCTTTGGGGCGAATAAGTTCACTGAAGGCTGAAAGGTGTTACAGGGTTTTGATTAGGGAGCTAGGAACTGATGATGAGAAGTCCAGGAGCAAAGTCTGAAAAAGCTTTAGGGTAAGAAAGGACAAGAAGACAGATGTGGGCTAGAAGTGGTGGGTTTTTCTTGGTTGATTTTTGGAAGGGTCAGTGAGTTGCACCAGGGGAGTATGAGTACATAATAATTTGTTAGGTTTTTGTCTTCCCCATCTACCAGAGTATTAATTCACTCTCTGCCGCTGTATATGATCTTCCCTCACATCCTAGCAAAGAAGTTCCCAGGAGTAGCTTTATTCATCTTGCTGGTTTTTTGTGACTGTGAGAGTGATACCATGTGCCTCATCTGGTTTATGTCTGCCTTGAGGAGAGAAAAGATGTTGGGGAAGGGCAGAAAGCTCTGTAAAGTTACTGGGGGGCCTGGGCAGAAAGTCTGGCTGCTGTGTTGCCATTGTAGAGGATACTGCAAATACTGCTGCAGCCAGGGAACCCGTCCACCACAGCTGGCTGTCCCAAACATCAGTGGGAGAGAGGGGCTGATGGTGTTAAGCATCTACCTTCTTTGCCTCTTCATGTCTAATAATTTTCAGCAGTGCATATTTTTGCATACTCAAAAAGAGTATTTTCATGAGGTTGAACTAATACAGTTTCATAGCACCAAGACCACTGTATCTAATACTGCCCTGGAAGCCCCCATCAGTGGTGGTACCTCATATGGCTAACCCATCTTGTAGTTTAGTTAGAAGATTTCAGCTCATTTCAATTTACTTTTAGGCAACATAACCTGATTTGTATGTCAAGTGAATCTCATTAAAGCTTTTAAAGTACTTTTGGATCACTTAGATGGAAGGTACTAAAGAGATATTCTATGCAGCCGTAACTGCTCATTTAACAAGCAGACTTTTAACTATGTTACAATTACAAAAACATTTTATTTTCCTTATATTGTTAGATTTTATTTCCATTTCTATTTAGAAAGGAAAGTTACAATGTAATTTTTTTTGTATTTTCTCAAAACTTTTCAAACAGGTTTGCTGGCCTCCCTTTAAATTTCCACTGACTCCATGTTTCCCTCTATGTGAACCCCCTTAACACATAGAGACAGTCAGGATGAATAAGAAATTGTGCTTAATTAATTCTGTAGTAAGGTAGTTTGCAGTTTTTAGTGTGTGATTTGGTCTAGATTGAAGTGATGCTCATTGTATCAGTTTGTTTGCAACAAGGCAAGTAATAATGCTACATCCATATTTTAAATAAAACATAAAATTCCAGGTACTGTTATCCTGGAGCTTAACTGTTCCCTCCCACTTCCACTCTGAAGAGTGAAATCTAACATCAACAGTGTGGCTATGACTGAAGTATTTCCTTTAACAAAAGTCTTCAGGAAGTGCTCCAAAATAATCTAAAATGGAGGTCAAGGAATGGCTTTATAGCACTCCATCGAGCCGTTCTATGTGCCAGTATACATTTTTCATCCTTAGCTTAAGGTTGTATTAATAAAGAAGAGGTCTGCTGCACATTATGCATCTCCTGATCTCGGCTATTTCACAAGGAACGGTAAGCTATGAAACTTCAGAGTGATTTTTTTCTATAATAATCTGCTTCTGTTCCTACTGATGAGGATCCAGTGCTCCTCTTTCTGACCTTCCATGTTCACCAGCCAATCAAGCCTGAACAGTTTCAGCAGTGTTAAACTTCACGGCTATTTCTGTTTCTCTGAGGTCTGTCCCCATCGATTTTTCAAAAGTCAGCATGCCAGGAATTCATGTCAGATGTCAGCAAGCTTCAGAGTCACCAACAATAACCTGCTGTCTCAGCACATCGTAGCAAAGCAGAGCATTCATGTTATTCTGTTCCTGATTGTCTAGTGAATTGGGAAAACATTGTGCAAAATACAGCAGCTTCACTGGTGGGAAAAATTGCTGAACAACACCTGCATAGTAAAGCAAGACCATCTGCTTATTTTCCTTACCCCCTATTTCTGTTTCTTGGTATCCACCTCATTTTTGTCGGGCAGGATCATGCAGCTGTTTCGATGAGAATATATATGAATCTATGTAAGGAAGACAGAAAAGAGAAATTGGGAGCTGGACTGTGTTTTCATACAACATGGCATTTCCCTGCAGAACTGACTTCTACAAGCTACCAGCAAGAACAGGAATTCACCAGTGCTTATTAAGCTGACTGGGCTATTTATGAAGAAAACGTACACATTTATGATTTTGTGTAGGTTTAAACCCATTTACTTTAACCAAAAAGGGTTGATGGGATGTTAACTCTTCTTCCAGAGCATAAATCTTCTTGCTGAGGGAGACGGGAAGAGGTACTTCTATTATCCCTACTTATTCTTGTTCTATGTGTGTGGCAGGTTTTATGTTTTCTTGTGTAATAGTGATTGCTGTCACAACCACTATATTAGAGCTGATGAGTTTATTCCGGCTTAGTAATTTTCACACTCTAATACAAGTACTGTCCTTGGACAGTAAGAACACCTGCATTTTCTTTTTGTTATACACCTACAAATGTAATACTACACTAAAATTTAGCAACTTCTGGTGAGCAACTTCTGGGAGCAATTGTGGTTCTCCTTACTGTAGGAGAAGATTTTGAGTGAACTTACATAAACCTATTCACTGTAACATGCTGGTTAAACTGAAGCCAGCTTGTATTGATTTTTTTTTCCTCCTCTTTTTTTTTTTATTTTTTTTTTATTTTTTTTTATTTCTTGTGCTTATCCATGTGGAAGACAAAGAGAGTTTCTAACTAAGTATTGTTCCCTTAATCAGGCTGAGAGAAAAGGAGGGTTTCAAGGTCAGTTACAGTGCAAAATGCCTTTTATAACCTTCATCATCCCATCTATTTCTTCTGCCTTAAGAAGAGAAGGTTTTTCCATGACACCAATTATGATACAATCTCTCACACAGGATTTTTCCATTCGGGCTTCTATTTGCTCTCACAGTGAAGTCCCAGATCCCCCCAAGTGCTGTTTTGGTGATGTGAGTTTCTGACCTTTGGGAAACTATTCTGAACTTCATGAATTCCTTCATCCCTCTCTTCTCTTATTACATCCAGTGGTTGCTATTTGTCTTATGCTGTGTTAGCAAAACACTGTGAAGATGGGGAATATAGATTTCTTCACTGAGGTTAAATTGGCAAAATATATAGCGCAGTATCAATTGCCCTTGGTGGCCCAAATTCCTGCTTTCATTAACTAGGCTGCAGCAGCTGTTGAAGTTGATCTGTCCACTGGCTGGGGTAAGAACAACAGAAAAAGTGAAGGTGCCTGTCTCAGGTTTTGTCCAATTTATCCTGTATATATTTGGTGTAGTTCTTGACTGCGGGGTTATCCGAGGTGCTTGCATGCTTTACAGCAGTTATCCTCATAAATCCCTCACAATGTAAGGTAGTACTGTATATATTATTCACATACAAACAGTGAAGCATGCTGAAGTTGCATGATTTGCCAGATTCTCTATGAGATCCATGACAGAGGCCTGTGAATCCAGACTCTTTGACCAATCTGATGCTCTCAACTCAAATTTTCCCCGTTTGGGACAGAACACTTTGAAAGCAGCTGAAATACCTCAGGACATTCCTGCTTTGCTTGTTCAGCTGAGGTTAACACAGAGCTTGTTGAATAGAACTTTTTAATTTGCCCAGTTAATGAAGGTGGTAGGCTGAATTGTCTCAAGATGTGGGAATTCTCACTTCCAGGTGAGGGCATTGTATTGAGGAGGTGGGGTGTGTGTGTGTGTGCTTGTAACCTGGTCTTTATCTTCAAAATATAGGAGATACTGAAACATCCAGGGTTTGTTTATATGAATTCTAGTTGATGAGGGCAAAAGATACAGAAAATCTTCCTGAATTTGTGATAAGCAGAGCAGTTTCCACTACATAGAAACATGAAATATCAGCAAGGGTGTTCTGAAGACAGCAAGAGTTCCTGCTTTTTCATGCTTTATGTTGTCATAGCCATCTATACCTTAATGAGTTACTTTATCCAGTGGTTATACTTTTCTTCCAAATTCAGCTTTAAGCTGATATCTATCTTTGTGTGCCTTTAGCGTGGGAGTCTCTTGACAGCAGGAATGGTTAAAGGTTACCTCAGAGGGTAAGTTTAATACATTGGTGCATTCAAAAAAGGCAATATCCCAGTCTTCTCTTTCTTGTCTGGTAGACTGACATTTCCGCTTACTTGTGACACTAACCATCATCAATGCAGCCTCTTCCCCCAACCTTTCTTTATGCATTTCAGAAATTTTACCTTTACAGAGTTTCAGAAATTGTACTTTGCACAGGCTTTTTTGTACCGACTAAAGAGTTCAACATAGTTGTCCGTACAGCAATGTGATAGTTACACCATGTACCATGAATGATCAGGTCAGTGTATCAAACATCGTTGTGCATATGCTTAAACTGAAGTCTGACTTGATCATCATACATGATGTGAGAAAGTGAGGTGGAATCTGTCATACTTGGAGGTTGGCCCTATGGTAGTACTTTGCTTGCTTCTCTCTTTTTCACACATTTGGTGGTTGAGTGATGTTTTGTGCTTGTTCAGCTGTTAAAATCACATCTAAAAGTCTGTGCTTCATTCCTTCTCTCCCAGAAGCTGGCTTGTCTATTTGAGGTCACCCTTTTCCTTCCTGAAACACTGACTCAAAGATGCCCAACTCCAAAGAGGGGGATCCAGTTCCTGTGTGCTCTTGGAGCCTGCATTTCTTTTACAGGATATCTTTACTGATTAACAGTTGCACCTTGTCTCCCTCTAGCTTTGGCTTGAAGGATCTATATGTCTCACTTAAGAGCTCCTGCCCTTTCTTACATGAAGAAGTCCTACATAGCACCTGAACATCCTACACACCTGAAGCAGTTCACTAATCAGTCAATGCAGCTGTGGAAAATCAAGCAGAATGTTTCTTGAAGGAGGTGCTTTTGGCATAGGAAGTGATAGGTGTTAGCACTGGTGCTGGGCTTCTCATGTATGCTTACTACCAACGCTGAGAAAGTGCCTCCAAGGTAAGCAATTCTGGTGTGCTTTATAGTTGACAGATTAGGTGAGCCTTAAGACTAGGTCATGAATGGAATGAAAGAAAGGTCTGTATGGTAATGAAAATTATAAAAGGTCTTCACTGCTACAAGAGTGAATGATCAAAATGTATGGTGAGAGATATCAGATGGATGCTAGCCAGTGGCAGCAGCAAAAGGGAGCAGAGATATGTTTCTGTTTAGTGTGATAAACAGTATCTTGCCTTTGTAGTGTTGTTGATCCGTGATGTACCAAAGAAGTTTTGCTGTCTAATTTCAGAGGTGCACAAAATCCGTTTCTCATGTCAGTGGGAGCAGTCAGTAATGGTCCCTTGAGAGTTGACTGGTGCTCCTGGTAAAGAGTTTGCTGGCAAGCAGCGCACTGTCTCTCTTGCTGCTTTGCACAGCAGAACCCTTCTATTGCTGAGCTGTCTTTTGGGACCAGATGAGCTTTGCTTTGTCACAGGACAGGTGCACAGAGCTTGTGACTGAGGATGGAGGTGGGGGTTATTTTTTGTGTTGGTTCTCTGAGGTGGCTGTGTGCACTGTCCCAATTCTGAAGCACTGCCAAAAGAGAGGCTGGACTTGCAGTGAGAGGGAGAAGGCAGGGCAAATGACGTGAGCACGAGGATGGAAGGTTTCTTTAAAGCTTCCCAAAGACAAAACAACAGATCCACCTTAGGGTGAAAGTGAATTTAGACTCATAATGTTTCACCGTGTGCAACATTGTGTACCTATAATTCAAGGTGTGTTTATATGACTGCCATTATGATCAGAGTAAGAAAGTATTTAGCACTCTAAATATAGCTCTGCTTGGATCAGCTGGCGAGTATCTATAATATTTACATCCTTGAAGCTACTCAGGTTTAAATTCTGAAGTGAATTTAAGAAATTAAAGCTTCCCTTTTTCATTATTTACTGATTTGGGGAATAATAAATAGTATTTTCTTTTAAAGACTACTGTGTTGCAGCAGTTTTAACTATGCAGAGATAAGAAAGATGAGCATACTCAGAATTAAGCACGGGCTATTAAAGTAAATTTTTCTCTCAGGGCACATGCTGTTAAGAGCAATTATACATGGTCATTGAAAGAAGTCCCCTATTTGCAAGTTACAGTTGGCTCTGGTTGCTGCAGTGTGCTCTGCAATGCATTTTGCAACAAATAATGTCCTCTGGTTAGGTAAGAAAGGATCATGGAATTGTAGTGGGTATTGAGTATTTATTGTTTCTTTATTCCCATAGTTTGCAGCCACAACCATACTTCAGCATAAGTTTATGAAGTGGCTGACTGCCCCAAAGCTCTCACTTACACAGCTGTGCAAAATGAGAAAGAATAAAGAGGTTTTCTTCACATCCTGGACCTCCTCAGAACTGCCAGCACAGCTCTCCATGAGCAGTGTGCCTGGCCTGAGGGCATGGGGCAGTCACAGGGTGTCGTTTCTGCTTTCAGTGTTTGGTTCTCTAAAAGGGGTACAGTACTGCTTCTGCCCAGATTGCACGATGAACACCAGAACTACAGAGCACAGATAGAACTTGGGAGTCCTTGTATTCAGCCTTGCCCTTTCTTGCAACTGCTTATGGGGGTTCGGTAGAACTGCTGTGATCTCCTCAGGAGTACAGGAGAGGGTCTCTCTTGCTGGTTTTGGAGGGAGTTTCTTCTCTGCTTGAAAGCTTTAAAACTGTTTTTCTTTAAAAATAAAAGCTCCTTACCATCTGGCCACAACCTTGTACAATGTTCTACATTTCAAACTGTAAGGAATTTCTTATGATCAGGTTATAATTTGTCAACTGCTTATAAGTCTTTAAGTTAATGATGTGCAGTGCAGAGTAAAGTTGCTCTGTATATTGTTTTCTGAGATGAGTGGAAAGAGAAGGGAGGGGAAAAAAAGACACTTGAAAGTGTTTTAATTGCACAGGGATGTCATTGCCTCTAGCAAGAGTTCTCCTGCTTCTGTCATAAATTTTTCATATTGCCTCATGAGAGTGAAAACTGGAAACTTTACCCTCTAAGTGAAAGTCGATGAACCTCATATCAGCCTCAGATCCCAGTAGCCTTGCACTCGGGAATATTAATTTAATTAACATCGTTACAATAAATTCTGAGGGAACTCTCCTGGCACCTAAGGTAACTCCTGCAAAGGAGGAGGGAAAAAACCAGCTGAGCCAGATCTGATAGAGGGAGATACAGCAGTACAATGTCCTCAGAACAGCTGTACACTTACAAGAAGTGACAGCTAAGAGACACGTGAGACCTCCTAAAATAGATGACAGAGGTTTTAGTTGGGGAAAAGCACATGATCACTCCTAGTGTGATCATTTTATTGTCACCACACTGACCCATCTGCAGTATGAGAGAACAAGGCAAAAGGTGTTTAAAATTGCCTCTCTCTTGGGAAGCTGGAGGTGATTGCACAGGATGGCACAGTTAGTGCTGTCCGCCTCACATCAGGCACTGAAACCTCTAAGACAGGAATATGCTCTTGGCAACAGCCTCTGCAGAAGGGAGCTAATGAACTACTTTCACTCTGTGCTGTGTATGGAGACGGGGGGACAGGTAAACCAAGGACATGCAGTCCTCAGGCTTCGCACTGGGTGTTTTAATTTCCTGAGGTAGGTGGGGGATTGGAACTGGATTACAGGTGATACTTGAAATTATTTACCCAGGTATAAAACAGGAGTTGTGGTACTGCATCTTTCAAGTCATGCAGCTGAGGCTGGCTGAAGCTCCAAAAGGGGTAACAAGCAGGTAGCGCATCTCAATTACAACCTTTTTTTTTCTTGTTTTCATTTTTTCCTCCTAAACATGGACACTGAGCCGTGGAATCAGTGCCACAATGATACCAATGATTCTACAAAACTCTAGGAAAATGAAATCCTGAAGTCAAACTATTTCACATTATTGGCTATAAAAGTAAAACAGAACTCTCTGGGAAGTTCAGTCTGAAATTAGAAGTTTAATAATTGGGCTTATTATGTGGCTGTTAAGGGCTGAGATTTGCTTAAGAGAGGGGTTGAGCAGAGTGTGTGCCTGTCACCACAGAGGGAGGTGGGAGACTTCTACTTTCAGGCTCTATTTCTAAACCCAAGACTATATATTTCTTTATACTAAAATAATTTTTAATGTAAATACTCACTGTTTTATTTTCTCAGATGCTATTAAAAGTATTTATTACACAATTTGGGTGTTTATTGTTGCAAGATGAGCAAACCAAGAAAGAAGCTTTTCTTTGCTCTCCTGACTTTTCTGTTCTTGCAAATCTATTGCTGTTTAAAATGATAGGAAGGGCATCATTTGCTAACAGCTATTGAATGCTGAGACACAACTCATCACTCTGCTCGAGTGGGCTGCTCTTCACATCATCTAGTTGGAATCTGTTTCGGTTCATTTCCTTCAGTAAGGGTGCTGATGGTGTGATATGCTCTTTAGAACAACTGAAGGTGTGGGAGACAGCCCCGGAATACTTCCTAGAATGAATTGTCTCCAGTGGGACGAACCAGTAAGAAATTATAGCTTGTGATCTGAGGAGGAACAAGTCTGGAGAAATAGGCAGAGATGCTTTGAAGCTGCAGACCACCTGTAAGGGGAAAAGGATTATGGAATTAAGTCTGGGTTTTATTTCCTATAATGCTCATTGAACATGATTTGTATTTTATTCATGAGATTTAAAAGTTGAGTTGAACAACTAAGCTGACAGAGATCACACAATGGCTACAAGGGTACTAAAAATAAGGCAGCAAGAAGTAGAAAACAGCAAACAGCTACTTGTGTGTCTTGGGCTTTTATTGTTTTTAAATTAAGTAAGCTTGGATGTAGCATGAGTTTGGTTTTTTCTTTTTCTTGCCCAGTCTTCTCTCTGCCCTTTCCTAAATGGCACAGTTCAGTAAGATGCATAGATTGGTGTTACTGCGGGCATTGGTGAGCCTTTAACTACAGTATCTGTTCCTCATATTCCTTCAGGGTTTATTTGCAAAAGGGCAGCATAGCCAAATGTGATATTTGGGATCTGGTTCCTATTAAAAGAAAATAAATGCAGTGCTATAGGAAGGCTCCCTTGTTTCAAGGCAACTCTAACAAGCAAAGTAAAGGTTCTTTCCTGGGTTTTAGACTTTATATGTGACAGTACTGGGCAGGAACTATAGAGAAAAAAAGATGAAAGTAACCATTTTCCTGGATAATCTTGCAGTCACTGGATATCAACAACAAATGCCAATGACTGCTGGCCAGTGGAAGTGGCTGCCAGGTTCAACTAGAATTATCTTCCTTTTTTTTTCTTTTTTCCCAAAATCCTAGGTTTGTGTTCATTGGATCAAGTGTTCTTATTCCCAGGAATAATGATAACTAATTCTGTTCTTCTTAGTGTCATAACAAATTCTGAACAACTCTTTGAAGCCGCACCTATGTTTTACCTTCGGAGTGGGGTAGGCCTAATCTTCCATCTGCTTAAGCTATAATCTTTCAAAATTCCCACCTGACATGATTTCTGTGGATGTGAGACTCATCCGCCACCCTTTTGAAAAAAGTAAAAATGCAGTAAAATAACAGAGAGTTTGAAACTGTTATGGAAAAACTAGTGTTACTCTTTTAATATTACTGGTGTCACAGTATTATAATGGTAGGCACATTTGAAGTGGATAAAGGGGATTATGCATGACCTCAAACGTGCTTCCAAAACAATGGGATAGCACCCATTTTTTACACAGGTGAGCAAATACACTGTTCTATTTGAAAGCTTATTCTGGGAGGTTCCTGGTCAAGTGTGTTGCTGCAGATGGATAATTCTAAGCAGTTATTTCATCTTAAAGGGTTAGCAAAATTAGGAGCTGGCTTCTAGCTAGCTTTTATCCTTCCACATGTATGCATACCCTCTACCTTCTCTGTAGCACATGGAGTTCAATATAACTGCTAATGCCTAAACAAATTTTCTTTTATCATTTTAATGTAACATCATAAGATTCTAGGGGCTTTTTCACTACTAGAAGCTTTTCTGCCAAAATATATTTCTTCTTATTTTTTACATTAATGGTCTTTTTTACTTTCCCCCTTCTGAGCTAGTGTCTGTTTTCATATTAATATGTTTAGCTCCTTATCATGCAGCAATACAATATGGGAAACGCTGATGTAATCCTGAGAGAGTTATACCATAAGGATTTTGCTTTCAACAAGAAACAATACAGTTTGTAGAAAATATGAGAGAGAAGCCAAGGTCTCCAGATCATATTGGTTAATAGATTGATTCTAGTCCCAGGGGCCAATCTTATTAGTATTGTTCACTTGGGGAGCGGGGAGAGAGGGCTTAACAGCTTTCTGAGTCAGCACTCTCAGCACCTACAGGGTCTGGGCTTTCTGCTGCTCCTCTGACACGCTTGGGATTTGCTATGATTTGTAGCTTGGCTCACTGCAAATGAGAATCTTGCTTTTTAATACAAATTCAGATAAATCTCTTCTGGAAAGATGTCCAAAAGTATATTCACTAGGGCTGAACTTCTGAGTGGACAAAATTGGTCACATTTTTCTTAATGCTTTTCTTTATAACTGTATTATTTGGAGTAGGAAAAGGGAAATATGTCCTGAATCTGGGCCTTTAGCCAAAGCTGAACCCAAAAGATGAATTACATAAGAAACAAAGTAAGATGATAGGTTCCAGTAAATGTGGCAGATAATTTTTTTTTGTTTTAATGAGCTACCATGCTGAAGCTGAAGAATTCTGTTAGGGCTATGAGCTGCCTGCCTTGCAGGCACTGGTGGGTCTGAATGACCCTGACCAGCCTCACGTGGCCCTAACCTCCCCCTGCCTTGGAGCCAGTGGTGCTGAACCCCAGTGTGTGGGCTCTTGGTGGCCAGCCCCGTTGCCAGAAGCCCCACACTGCGGCTTCACTAGAAGACAACCTGCATATGGTAGGGCACAGAAAGCAGGAAGGAGATGGTCAGGCATACTTCTTGCAGCATTGGCACAGGCTGGCTCTTCCCTCAGCCTATAAAGTAAATTCAGGTATTGGGCTAACTGCTGTTCTGAAGGTAGAAGGTCTCATAGTTTTCTGACAGGCAGCCCATGGCTCTTGCTTGCGCCTTCCCAGAGCTGCGCCTGCCTTTCTGCTCCTCCTCCCAGCTGTGGGTAAAACACTAACGAAGCAGCCAATGTCTTCCTATCAGATGGGTCTTTATTTTTCCCCTTGTGTTGCTATTGTGCTGGCAATTCCAGCTGCAAATGTTGTGTTTGACCTTCAGTGAAGGAGCCTGGTGATTTGAATTCATTTCAAGCAGTTTTTTGACAGCAAGCCTTAACCAAAGCCCTTAAGGTTTCCCCTACAAAAGCATCATGACAGCTTTGCTTGAGGCTTACAATGGTCAATGCAAGTGAAAGTAGTTTGTAAACTGTAAATGGCCTTATTAACTTCCTAACAGTACTGGAATGAAGCCCAGGTCTTTGCTAGGCTGAGTCTCAAGAGCTGTAGCAGGAGCTCCCTTACGCTTCTCATCATAGCAAATCAAACTCTATGGGAGATGCATGATGCTGCTGAGACTCTCCTGATGTGACGGAAGATGGGAATATTTGGAGATGATGTTAATTAATCAGAGTTCAACCTTTCTCTTATTCAGTCTTCATAGTCAGAGCTGGACGATTGCCTGCTTTCCTGGTAAAACCAGGTGGTTGCAAGATGGATAAAGCGATGTGCTTGGCCACACTCTCTATCAGTGTGATAATGCAAAGGGAAGGCTTTCACCTGGTCCTGCTTTTGGCTACTGGGCTCCTTGCCTGTTGGTTCGTATTCTGGTTCTGCAGCCACAGCATTAGCACACCTTCATTAGGAGGTCCAGAAGGAAATAAGTAAATGGTGAGACTCCTTTCTGGGTTAGGTGCTGGGACTCAGCAGTTTAGCTCTAGTATGTTGGTTAAGATGCTTATTTTCCCACTTACCTTCCCATTATTCTTTTCTTTTGTCCAGCTGCCTGTAAATACCAATTGTGAATGCTAACAGTTCTGTCTTACTAACCATAATGTTATCATCTATGTCTTATGTCATATTTGTTACTCACCAGACCTGCTATGAATGCATATGACAAGTACAAAACAACATTCTGTCCTTAAAAATAATTACATTTCTTATGAGAGCCAGAATTTTATTCTTGGTTGCCCAGGTAGGAGCCACAACCATGACTTGTATGTTTCTGAGTTAAATTACAGGTGATAATCTGGAGTTTGGGACTGGAAGATGCCTTGAGTCTGGTCCTCTGCTGTTGTAGCTGGTGCAGTCGCAGAGTTGCTCTTCAGCCATCTTAACAGCGCTTGAATAGGTTTTATTAGTGCTTTGTTGTTGATGTTGCTGTTGCTTAGGGGTTTTTTTGTTAATTGTAAAGATGTTTTAGACTGTTGCAACTCTAATTGGTCAAACCCCTTCTAATCACTGGCCTAAACCTGTAGTTGATTTATACCTACTTGTCCTGCTCTGTGTGCTTTCAGGTGTCAATATTTTGCTTCTCAGTATTTACTGTTTTCTTGTTCTGCTATGTTCAGGGGGCATCCTCTCAACTGTTACCATTACTTTCTCTCCTTTCAGAACTTGTTCCATTGGTAGCATTAGTAGCTTGCAGTTACTCATCTTGCCTTCAGATTTTTGCCTCTTAAATTCAACATTTGCTATTCTCCAGCTATATAGTAGCAATTCAACATCAAAAGCTTATTTAAAATGCCCTGAAGCCAAAGGAGTGACTTTGGAGGGAGCAGGGTGATCCAGCAGTTAGCAGCTAATGTGAGGTCAGAATTGGCTCCTTTTGTCTATTACATTTTATATTTCCTTGGTTTTGTGGGCTCAGCGCAAGTTGGAGCTGTCATCTAACAGAGCTTGTGCTCTTCATGGGTTTACTTATTTTATTTTAAAATGTTTGTAATACAAGGATAAGGTTGGAAATGAGGCATTTCTCTACAGAGAATATTATAGTCTGAGAACATACCTCTATAGTATTTTCAATTTTGCTTTGGAAACTAATTCACTTGTTTATTACCTAATGTAATGTAGTAAGTTGATGGTAGAAATTCCAGGGAAACAAACAAACAAAAAAAAAAAAAAAGGATTGGCACCCTGTAGTTTCATTATATAAAGTAATAGGAAAGTTTTCATGGTCAGACATTTTTGGCCTAGGAATTAGAAGCAGATGAAATATTGACTTTGGCAGGATTCTGAACAAGAACATTTTGTCTGGAAAATTCTCAGGGAAAAAATTGTCATCTACAGCAACATGGTCTACACTGCTCATAGCCTCCTCGTATCTGTTATAATGAGTAAGAAGCATTCTCATCTTCTTTTGAACTTTATGTAAGATTTTAATAAAACCTTTTAGTCTGTTTGTTAGCTTGAACAACTTGATACAGAAATTCTCAGTATGACTGACCAGAAGTTAAAGTCTTGTAATACTTGTATTTTGAAAGTACTTGCATTACTTTTAGTCCAGTTTCTGGATTTAAACCAAACCTCTAATCATTCTGTTTCTAAACTAGATCTAAAACAACATTATAACATGGCTCTTTTTAATTAGTCTCTTCTCCATCTCGGGGAACTTGAAACAGTCAGGCTCTGTACTGAGCAATCCTAGAAGTAGCAGCTTGTGTTCTTTCAGCTGTTCTGGGGAGCTGTACTTGACTCCTGGAGGAGAAATTGAGTCAACCTCAGGGTGTTCTAAAGAAGCTTGAAAGACTTCAGCTTGCTCACACTTAGTATTTTGTTTTAATGTTGGTAGATAATACGTCCTGTATAGATTAGTTAATTCCCAATGTTTTAAATAAAGTCTTCTAAATTTAAAGAGATTCAGGATGTCTCAAAGAAGCAGATAGTGAAACTGCAGCGAAGGAGAGCCAAGAACAGTCTTGCTTAATACATAGTAACTGGTTTTACTGATTTACTTCTGTACTAATAGCACCAAAGATATTTATACTGCTAGCTGTTCAGCTAGCAATTCTAGACAGAGCGGTAGGGCTCCACCTGCTCAATCTGTTTGTGAATAGGTCTGGAAATGTTTTGGTGCTGATAGGTGACATTTTACAGAACTTTTGAGCAAGTTCATGGCAGTCCTTGTGGGCCGTCCAGTGACAGCACTATATTTCACTGTCTGCCAGCTTCCCAGAGCGAGTTCCTAACCTTTCTAAAGCATGTCCAGGGAGACTTGTCAAAGATCTGAATGTCTTTCTCCTCAACTACTTCCCCCTGTAATTTTCCCTTATGGATATTACTATCACATCCAGTACGGCTATGATAGAAAAAACTTTTCTAGCTTGTCCTATGGCAAGTGAAACGACTTTTCAGAGGAGCTCTGTAAGTTGTAACTTGCTGGTTTCTAAGTAGTTTGGAGATGCCTAACTTTGGATGTTTTATTGACAGTACAGGTATTCATGATTATGTTTTCAGGGAAGTTACTAGGATTTTATATACCTGGAGAACTTGCTTTCAATGAAAGGCTGCATTGGGAGAAAAAGAATGGAAAGGCATGTTATTGATCTGAGAACTGTATCTGTCACAGAATCTGTTTTCTTTCTCTTCCTTGCAGCAATTCAGAAATCTCTGTAGAAATCTCTAGAGAAGAATGGTATCGTGGCTGATTTCTCTCAGAATAAGCATATGCACAATGTACTTGAAATCTGTCATTTCCTAAACACTGGACATTGCCTAGGAATATCTTTCTATTTAAACACATTGCACCCTTCAGTTATGGTTCAGACCTCTGTGAACTGGCCTAGTGAGTGGAAGCCTTGCAGGTGCTACAGAGAGGTAAAACCAAATCTGTGTCAGATTCAAGCCTCTGTGTATTAACACAAAATATTGAGCTGCAGTCTTGGTCCCTGCAAGAATTACTGGCTCTACAGGCAGAATGGGGAGGGTTTCAGACGCCTTGGTTTTGCTGTCTGAAGAGACCTTCTTGAAGGCTTCTCCAGCATCCTGGAGCACAAGTCTGATGAGGAACAGCTGAAGGAACAGGGGGTGTTTAGTCTCTAGAAGAGAAGGCTGAGGGGGAACCTTGTTGCTCTCTACAACTACTTGAAAGGCGGTTGTAGCGAGACGGGGGTTGGTCTTTTCACCTAAGAAACAAGTGACAGGACAAGAGGAAATAGCCTTAACCTGTACCAGGGGAGGTTTAGATTGACTATTAGGAACACTTCTTTTCACCAAAAGGTAGTCAGGCATTGGATCAGGTGATTGAAATCACTGTCCCTGGAAATGTTCATAAACCGTGTATATGAGGCCCCCAGTGACATTGTTTAGTGGTGGCCTTGGCATTGCTAGGATAATGACTGAACTTGATGGTCTTAAAGGTCTTTTCCAGTTGATTCTATGATTGTGTGATTCATTCGCCTGAACGTTTCACATGTAAATTTGAGAAGGCTTTTCAAGCTTTAGCTTGATTTGTGGTGGTAGGGTGTCTAGTGATGTTTCATTGCCTAAGCCATAGAGTTAATGTGGGCTAGTGCTTTTTCTCTTTTGAAGTTAATATGCTGTCATGCCACTACAGCAAACAGTGTTGTGTACAGGTATTGAATTATGAAACCAAAGTTGGATTAAATCTGAACTTCCTAACAGAAAGTGCACTTAAGAAATTATTTTGTCCTCGGTGGAGGGTCACCCATGGGAAGGAGCACAGGTTTTCTGTTGTATTTTATTTTACTTGTACACCCAGTGATAAAAATCAGAGTTGGATCTGTGCATTCAGTATGATCCTAGGCAAAGTGCTGGTCCTGCCATCTGCAGTAACAAGTTGGAGTCTGCAAATGTACTTAATTAACATGATAAAATATTTACTGTTCAAAATTTTAAGAAAGTAACTGCTTTAATGCTGTGAAAGAAACATTTTTGTTGTTGTTACAACTAAGTGGATAAATTGCTTAAGGCACCACATACTTAGAGAATTGAAGCTAATGGAATAACCTCACTTTTGTAGTGTTTTCTTAGCTGTTAGAATTAATCTAGAAAATGCTTTTAAGAGGCATATTTTGTGCTTTGTGATTCCTTCTGCCTTTTTTTGTGTGTGAAGAATTAAAATGTTTTCAGAGCTCTTATACTTTTCTTAAAAAAATACAACAGGATTTATCAAAAAATTGCATTTATTTCAGAGAAACAAATTTGTTGCTAAATACTAGGTTTTTGGAAACTCCCAGTGGAGGGAGGAAATACTCGTCAGTGCTCTCTGCAGACAGAAAGAAACTCTAAGTTAATTTAATTAGGATTTTGAGCTGATGCATGTGTGTGACAAAAGCGTGACCTGTATACGTGAATTTTTATTTCTTTCATTTGTGATGACTGAATCTGGAACTGACTCTGAGCTTGTGACATAATTAGTACAATAGTGCAAATCAGCCATTTTTGAAAAGAGTAATTTACTCCATCTGCAGCTTCTCAGCAAGGGCCCTCATTAATCAAAGAAGGCCACGTACATCAAAGTGTTCCTTGCTTGCTACAACAACATCCATCATACAGCTAGTAAATGTGCTGTGGCAGGGTTTGATAAATATAATGCCTTTGATGTGCTGATAATTCCATGTATCGGCATGCTGCTGCCTGGAACTCCCTGGGTATGTACAAAAACCTACACCAGCCCAGGTCTCTGTTCTAAAATTGTACCTAGGCTCACACCGAACTCTTTTGGAAGCCAGCTGTGGCTGAGGTAGGGCCCATCTGCATTTTCACTCTCACAATTCAATGGGGCCCATTTTTTTTGATCTCTTTATTTTTAATCTAGGTTCCCAGATGCTACACTATTCCTTTGTGGATATATTTACTTATAGATGCACCTTTAGTTGACAAGAGCTTCTGTTTGTTGAGGCACTTGTATTGAACACGGTATATTCATTTCTCTGTATGAATGTGCACCAGATATTTGATAAAAAACTTGTAAGAGATCTCATATGAGAAGGTAAAGCTTAAAGTGGTAGAAATCGGAGGGGACATGGTGTTGAGGGGAAAAAACCTCATACATAAGCTTCATTAGATGAAAATTAATTTGTTTTTAGGAGCTCAGTCCTTCAGGCACACAGAATGTGATCCATTCATTTATATTAAGTCACTGCCCTTTCGCCAGTTTGTCTGCTGTCAAAATTAATGACTGAAAACTGATCTTTGGCAAATAACAGAAATTATTACAGATGAAGATTTGTGACATGCCAGAGAGGGGAACTCAGATTTTTTGCTCTTTAAAGCAAGTTGTGATGTTTCCAATCTGAATCCATAAAGAGGAGCTGAGCACTGAAAAGTAGTACTGGTGCATTTTAAAGTTACACTGTTTACTGAATTATAGCTTAATCGATTTACTGAATTATAAAGAACTATGGAAGGACAAATTACAAAGTGGACACTTTCACCCTGACTGTGTTACAGGTGCAGTATAGCAAGTTCCTGATTCTTTTGCTTCCTCACAAGCTGCAGAAGCTTCCCTTCCACTGCTGCTTGCATTTTTTCCCTAGAGTAGGGCATGAAAGCAAAGCAGGGAAGGGGCTTGGAGGAAAGTCTTTGGCCCCTGGGTGTAGCAGAGCCCCTCAGCAGCTGCTACTTCAGCCTGTGGTTTAGAAGAACATCTGCTGTCCTTCTCTTCCCCGTCATATGTGGCATGTTGGGGATTACAGGCCTAGTGTAAGTTAAGATCCCAAAGCTCTCTTCTCCCACTTTCTAGCCTGCTGGGTTTTACTTTACCTGATTGGCCTTTAAGTGGGATGCGTAGAAAGCAGGGTCAGATGTAACCTGTCAGTGTGACAGCTATTTTAATTGATTCAAGAGGTAGCTGAAAAGAAAGGGAAGAATGGGGGGAGTGGAAAAGTGTTTCTAATGTCTGAACTGACTGCTCCTCCAAAAGGTTTAACCACTTTTTCTTAGCACTTTTAGGTACTTTGGGCAAAATTTGTCAGCCTTGGGTCCTAGTAGAAACTGGTGGGGAGGAGAGAAAATGAGACCGACTGATAGGGAACATGTCTTTGGTATTTCTCCGTTCTCAGTGAGTCCTGATCCTCATGTTAGGGCTTCCAGGGGTTACAGCAGTGTGAGTAACTTGGAGGGCAGGAGAGAACTGTCTTGCTCTATGATTTTATGGTTATGCCATAGTTAGAGAGGGTAACCTTGCTCTTGCATGGGTGTTTGGTACAACAGCATTTGCTAAATGCTGTCCTCCTGTGAAAGTCTGGGGATTGCTGAATACCAAGAAGC
>JBCJKH010016215.1:0-19012 GCA_039877255.1 Loriculus beryllinus
CTTAAGATCATATAGTTCCAACCCCCATTGCCATGGACAGGGATGCCTCACACTAAATCATGTCACCCAAGACTCTGTCCATTGTTTGGATACAAATTAATAGTTACACATCCATCCTAATTAATACTAAAATAGTTTCATTTACTGAACCTCAAAGACATTTCTTTTCTTTTCCTTAATTTTTTGTGGCAAATGCTATGTAAATCCCCCAGCAAACTCTGCCATAAATTCAGCATCCTTTCAAATACAAAAAGGGACACATATCACTTGAAAGGTTGAAAAGAAAGCTAGAAAAAAAGCAACTAGATAACACTACACTTCAAGAGATGTACTGCACAGCAGGGAATATATTACCAAACAGAATAAGAATCTCAGCTCTTTTCTGAGAACTAGCAGGAGCCTAACTCATTTCAGCTGGCTTCTGGTGACTAGCCATGATTAGATACAGTGGAACCTGTCCCTTAAAAAATACTAGTATACTTTAAATCAGGAAAGCATGGCAAAGGAGGTCATATTTGACTTTTACCATCTTCTAAAGCCAAAATAGCTTTAAGAGTTGCGTATACTCTGAAATGCAGTATGATCAGGTGTGACACAACAGGTACTCTTTTGAAAAGCTTAATATGGCAGTTCGTCATGAAAAGAAACCTAAAAGAACACAATGCTCTTCTGCTTGTACAATAGGCCACCTATTAAATTTGTAGGAAAAGACTATAGCTCAAATTTACTATTCCATCAGTGTCTGATGAGAGAGATACACTTCCTCCCCACCATTCCAAGTGACCTGTTGCTTTCCCAACTACCATAAGACTTTTCTACTCTCGCACTCCTCCCACCTCAGGGTCGTTTAAATGATCAGGGGTTTGGAAACTGTTTGCCATTTGGCTTTTGTCAAACTGAAACAAACAAACCCAAGATATCTCGCAAATTTAGCCTGAAATACAGTTACCCAGAAAGTTAAATATATTTAAAAGGGACAACTTCCAAGAGGGAAGACCCGCTTAAAAATCTGCTACTTTTGGACATTTTTGACCTTCTATGACTTCTACTACCAAAAGGAATAGTAACATAGAAGATCTGCAATGCTTACACCTTTCAAAGCATCACTGGCACAAACTGCTCACGTAACTGTAAAGTATAGCTTACACTCACGAGGAGGCTGGTATACAAGGTCTGAAAGTGATTGTCAAATTGAACAACCAACTTTGAGAGAGGTTATGTGTTCAGATACAAGGGTAGGGAAAAAAAGCCAAGAGGATCCAGCTCTTCAGTGTTTCACAAATGTCATGGTTGCAGTTTTCCTCACAATGATACACATCTCCAAGGAAGATGCAAATCACTTTAAAGGAACTGGAAAATTATGTTCAGTAAAAGCACATAGGGGCAGACTGTGCAATTCCAATGAAGGCTTTCTGAGGAAATTGAAAAGGAGCCAGATCTCACATAGTCCAAATGAAATAAGCACCTCAGGCAAGCCCTGGCAGTCTCTGTGCTCTGACGTGTCTATTTAGACAGCAAAAAATGCTTTTTTTTGGAGCACTTCAGCTTTATTTTCTATTGCCAAATGAGTGAAAGACTTGGTAGCTCTTAATTGTCCTCACAGACTATTCTACAATTTATTCATATTATGAATCCATATTAATTTCAAGTCACTTTGGATGATTGCATAGCGATGCTATACAGAGTAATTTTACTGGTTTCAGCTAGTGTGGATTTCCTGCCACATGAGTAAGATCTAAACTTGGGTGAGCAAATGACTTTGCTTATGCTAACATAGTGAGTTTAAAGCAACCAAAAACATCCTAAAAAGCTCAAACACAAAAAAATCCACCCTTAGAAATTTCATCTTAAACGAAGAAGAAATTCAGAGAAAAATACATCAAAATATTTGAAAGCAATCTAGATTTACTTTTAAAGAAGAGTGGTTAAACTAGTTATGAATACTATTCTGGATCATAGATACTCATTCAGGATTAATTCCATGCAGCTTAGTTCATTTCTAAAATAAATTAATGTAAATAAAATTAAAAAAACTAATTCTGAAAGCATTCTGAACAAGGATTTAATACAAGTTAACAAATGCACTCCAGGTCTAGTGAGCATAGGTAAGTTTTTTTAGTGTCCTTGTGTAAACAAGCCCGAAGATCTTGGAAATGCTATCAAACAGAATGATGGTGCCAGCCATCTTCAGCTGAATTGACTTTGTTGAAGCCCTGTCCGAAAAACACCCACTTAAAAACAGTAAGAAGGGTTGAGCTATACTAGTTTTACTAGTATACAAGACTGAGCATTTTCAGTAAGCAAGTCCATAATTTCTTAAATTTGGTAATGAATTAATTTAATTAAGTCAATATGAATTCACACGAGCTAGGGCAAGGCTACCTCCTAGTAGCATGTCTTCACATGGCCTTTTGCAACCTCCATCGCCTAAAATGCTGCACATTAAGCTGCTCCTGCAAATGCTTCCAAGAGTATTTCAGTCAAAATGTACCAGATTAGCAAAGTCCTGATATTTAAACTATCAGTAGCAATCTGATTGCTGCAACAGACAGGAGTGCATGCAGAGAAGGCGCTTTAGACGGCACAATGCTCAGATACCTGGCAGAGAGAAACAAACACTGAGATGAACACTGACAAGAGAGAGTAACCTCTTCTAGCAGAGCTTCCTGCTGAATGCACTTCCGAATATGTCTGAACATTATCAGTGTTAGTCCTAGATTTAAGCAAAAACTAAACAGATTTCAAACAATTGGGAACCAGTTCAAACCCAAACTTATTTCTGAACTTGAATGAAATTTAGTTGTTTCAGCAAAAACGCATGCTAAGAACATTGGAATGTTCTTTCTTGTGATGCCTTTTAAATGAAACATTTAGATGCTTCATGTGCCATTTAAGAAGGAAGTTACTTGATTTTTAGCAGAGTACAGTCACTAAATTCAATTTAGTCAATTATTTGCTCTAACTCTGGTCTAAATCATCCCCTTCTTGCTCTTGCTTCTCTCCCAAGTAACTAGCTCCTGTGGCACAAATAATTTCGTGCAGCTATCTTAACTGGTACAGCATACTTTGCTTGTACCCATTCAGATCTGCTGAACAGTACAATCAACATAAACCTAATTCTATGTTTAACGCTAATCTCCTCATCAGATAAGAGGGAAAGGGAGGTAAATAGCTGATACACAATGCATTATTTCTCTCCTCTACCAGATTCTTAATAGAGGAAATACTGAAATCCCAACCAAAGAGCTCAGGCGATCTCATTTCCCTTTCCTTTCTTGCTCTGCTGTTTAGGAGTGGGTCATAATTATCCTATGGGAAATAGTCTGGGAACCATTTTTAGGTCACTGACAAAATACTTAAGGCAGAAAGCCTGAAGCAATCAAATCATCACAGAGCTTTTCTTACAGCTGGGATGATCTAAATCCAGACACTCATCAGTTTAAGACTGCACGTCATGTACACAGCTACTTAAAAATTCGTCTGCACAGCTTCATCACTTCTGCTGTCGAAAACTAGTAAATTCTTATAATTTGATTTCAACCTAAAACATCTCAGAATCTGACTACAAGTGTTACTATTTTAAGATCCACTTGCAAATTTAACCTCAATCATATTCAGGCAAGGACAGATTTGCACATTCTTAAATCACTGGTTGCTGCAGCTAATAATCACACAGACCAAACAAGTGCAATTTTTTTTAAAATGTAACTTAATGCATTTCCAAAGCACTTTGGAAAGTAATTTTCATACTGAACTGCTTCCAAAGAAACCTGGAACCTAAAATTCCTCTGGCAACAATTTGTATAAGAAATTACAGACCACAAAAATATTGATTAACCTACTTCTGCAGCACAAAAAGTCTCATGACTCATGAGCATGATGCAACAGAATTGAAGTTGAGGACAGAATGCCACACTACCAATTTCAGACAGTTTTGCATTTTATATACACTTAAATAGAAGCATTTAGAAAAACTCAAACCAAAACAACACTTATCTTCCCCACACATCACTGTGTCAGTTCAGGTAGCTAGTGCTGCCTTCAGAAAGGCTGGAATTTTTGAGTGGTTTCTCACAGGAGGCTTAAATTTACAAGATGATGACAATTTGCATGGTAGACATTGAAGTTGAGGAATTCTGGGAGACTGGATGGAGCAGAGAAAGCAAAATCCTTATTTGACAAAGTTTTGTGGAGGAAAAGGCATTTCAGTCAGAAAGTGTAATTATTCATTTAATTAAAGGAAATAGCGCTAAGACTTAAAAATAAAACAAAAAAAAAAACCACAAAAACAAAACAAAAAAAACCCTAACATGTGAACACAACTTCAAGATCTTAACTAAATCCGGTTATCATTGACAGTGTAAAACACTGATGGGAGAAGGTTGTAGATATTTAAGCACTCATTATGACTTTCATACCAGCTGTATGTAATTTGTATCATCTGCCTGTAAAGTTGGCACCTTAACCCTAATTTTCAAAAGCCTTTGCTTAAACCAAGACTCATTTCTGGACCTTCTGCACACCAGTCTTCATCTTACATCACTGCTTAAATGACCTGATTACTGCTTTTGGGTTTGTCCAGCTGGCTTTTGTTATCACACTTCTTAGAAGAGGCTATTTCCTCAAATACATTCCACCTCTTTTCCCCAGGTTTTCCTATAATCATAACAAGTCTAGATAGGCAAATACCAGATTGAATGGTAATTTATACACACACAGCTCGAATGGTCTGGAGGCTGTGCAATTTCACACTATGCTCCCCCAGATGGAGATGAGTAGACCTCATAAACAGCGTTAGGATGATACTGCAGGTTGAAATACTCATTTACAAGCCTCTGAATCAAAGCATAATTCCCTGTCCTGGGTGTTTCCGAATCAAATAAAGCAGATTTGAGCTTCAGTTTCCTATTTCCTAGAGCAGTCACTGAGACTCCTAAAGCGCCTGAACTCAGGTCCCCGCCAGCAGGCTGGTTAATTGTGGAAACTGCCAAGCTTCATAACAAGTTTTGGCTTTAACCAGTTAAGCAAGTGACGCAAGCAATCCTTCCTGAAATCATATGGGCTGTTGTTTTGGAGCACACATGCCAGGTACCCTTCTGACTCATCTCCTATATCTTGTGTAATGCTTTACCCCTGCAAAGTTACTCCACATAAGTTCAACTAATCATTGCACCATTAATTTCACTTAAATCATTCTTTCCTTGCTTTCAGGGGGATTGTTCTCAGAGTAAGAGCCCTGTTGTATAATGATGCATCATTACAGTCCTGCCGAATCCAGCTGTGACCAGCTACTGTGAGTTTAGTATTATGCAACAGTCCTCTGGCTTACCCACATGGAGAAATATTAAAATAAATTAACATTTTACTGGTTCTCTAATTGCAAGTGTCTGTTTGAAACAAATATGTTTATCAAACAGTTTGACTGGGGAAAGACATTACTGTATCTGTAGTTACCCAAATTACATGCTGTCTAAAGCAAAAAGGGCAAAAGCCATCTGGCTCCAAATAACTTACATTTTCTAGACAGCTTGCAGCTGGTTCTGATTAAGCAGCATCTCAGTACTCCCAGAGATCTATTTTTAACTCTGCAAGTTTATTTTTAGGGCTCACACATCCAAGGCACATGGTGTTTACATTAATAAATGAACAACCGCCTACAGTGAAAAAAAGCTTTGTGCAATTCTTGTGGCACAGTCACTGCACAGCATAGATGGATGGTTAAATAAAACATCATGTGTACTAATTAAAGAGACCTTGCCCACCTCCTGGCTTTTCACACAACTGCAGAAAGAATCTCCAGAGAGATGGAATAGCAGAAAGAAAATGGTGCTAGACAACAGGAAAACTTACCTCTTCTGAAGTAACATAGGACATGACACCCAAAGAAGAGATTACAGATCTCCTAGCCCAATCCCTCCCCAGAAAAGTCTCTTTTTCTTCATATGGAATCCACAGATTGCCCAGAAAGCCTCTTTCTGTGTGTTATACAGCCATGTGTATAAAGTAGTGGAAATATCATCCTTGCCATTTAAGAACATTGATGCTGAAGAGGAAAACAATGTAAAATTTAGAATTACTGAAATCTGCTACTGAAGCCCTGAAGCTGTCAGAACAGTGGATGTTGCAAGTCCGGGAAGTAGTAGCCGACCAATCTGCAGATTTTTCTTTTCTTATATAGACACACAGAGATTTACACATGATTTTTGATTGCAAAATACCAGCTCATTCCTGTATCATCAAAACACCCCTTTCACAAGGATATTAAATACATGCACCAGAAAGATTTAATGTAGGACATGTTTGGTTTGGACTGTGGGCTGTTGTGGGTTTTTTTCTGAGGGAGGAGTTGTCTTGGGTTTTGGTGTGGGTTTTTTTAAGGTCTGTTTTTTCATTCCAGGGTACAACTGAACAGCAACATAGCTCTGGGGTTTATTTCGGTTGAGAAAGAAAAAGAAAACAAAAAATCCCAACCAAAACCCAAGTAACCAGCTATAATGAAGTTAAACATAGCTATGCTAAAATTAATCCACGCTAAAATTTTATAACATTAACTCTACTTTGTATGAACTTGCACCTATTCAATTGTACAGACTACTGCACAAAGTACGTGCAACCTCCTCCACCTCTGAGCCCTTACTCTTACAAACCAAAGCAGGCAGCTGCATCAACCAGTGTGAGTTGGCAAAAGGAATGGTAGTACTCTTTGAGAGGGTGTGCTCCCAGAGCTTGATTCTGGATAAAGTTATATGGAAAGGACTATTAATCCTAGAAGTAAAAGGTTTTTACTGCTTCCCAAAGGTAAGAAAATACAAAACATAACAAAAGCAATCCAGACACTCCTTTAAAAAGCAGTTAGTGGAATTTGCTCTTCCAGTCCATATCCACTGAGCTACCTCAGTAACATAACAGACTGTGAAACTAGCGGCAGCTAAGTACCTTAGAATCCCATCAGTGGGAACGTTTTCAGCACCATAAAATACTGACTAGCTGTAAAGTGTTAATCAACTTTGAAACAAATCTCCGTTTCAGCAGCTAGGCATGCAGAGCACCAGAGAAGCTGGTCCCACTTCCCTCGTGACACTGAGGACCCGTGCCAAGCGGAAGGGAGGCTATTTCCCCAGGAAGTTCTCTTAAAAAGTTTCTTTTCCTTGCTCACCCTTTAGATATATTTATTCTTCTGTATTCTTATGTTTCTGCATTTGTCTTCTTTCCATGCCTTTTTTCTTACGTTCTTGCTCTTTATTCTTTTAAGCCAAGTGCAGTGTTCATCTCCCCACCACAGCTTCTCCACTCTATCTCACCTACTCTTCTCTACGTTGCTTTAAAATTACTGTGCCAGTGTCTTTATTCCTAAGCCTCCTCTACATGCAAATGCTGGTTTTGTTTCATCATTCAGTTGATCGGTTTGGGAGTTTCTTACTATTACTGAAAGAACTCCACTGTTAAATTCTTCGGGGTGCAGATTTCCACCTGAAAGACTGCTCCTGCAGTCATTTGCTAGTGTCTCCCTGCCAGAGAAATGAATGGTGTCTCCACAAGTCCCAATCAGGTAACAGAAATCAAGCATTATTTGTCATCTATCACAGACCTCTTGGATGGTAATGGATTAATGGAGTGCTCACGGGTGAAACTTTTCCTGCATGTTTGGTGAGGGAGAGCAAGTAGACCCCTCAAGTGCATCCAAGGACACAGCAGGAAGAGAATATTCTAATACATCAGTTCAGAAAGGTAAAACATTGATGAAGTCATTTTTTCCTACATATCGTAGGAAAAAGGTGACGCAGTATTTCATATAGCAGTAGCAGAGAGAGTTCCTCTCTCTTCTTCCACTCGTTACAAATAACTGAACAGAAAACCAGACCGCTCAGTGGCTATTTCAGGATTTTCCTGTCTTAGCTTACACTTGTGAAACTGTCCACAGAAAAAAAAAAAAATAATAATTATAGGGCAATTGCTGAATGTTTCAGTACACAAAAAGGATATTCATCAGGAACCGAGGCAGCTTTTGAGCAATATGAGTGCTTTCTGCACTGACAGCAACTACTGAAAGCTGAGCTGGGGATATCTAAATGAGCCATATTCACTTTAAGTCACTAAAGATATACTTCAAGGCTAGGGAAACAGCTGCAAGCACCTTAGGGAAGCTGTGAAAGATATCTGATGTCTGTTTTCTTTATGCAGCTTAAAGTGTGCATGCATTGTGCACTGGCTTTTATTGCAGGGTTCTGCACCAAAATAGTACTGTCTCAAAATACAGAGTAGCTGTACTTTTTATACTGGTTTATGCTTTCCGAGCAGAGCTTTTGATATGCTTCTTCCTATTAATTACTTTCTCTAGAAATACAGTACTGGCATCACTATTGAGACAACTCCCTCTATCCTTAACAAGCTGGGTTAAACACTAACAACATAAGGCCTGCATGCCCTAGCAAGACAAAGGATTGCTAATGCTGTTCCCAAGTGAAAGCTGGCCATTTCCTGAAGTGGCTAACGTATCTTTTTCACTCCCTCTGATTAGTAAGTGATGTGAGCCACACAGCACAGAGCATACACAGTAACTCATAGGTCTCCACACTCACAGAAAACATCTTGTTCCTCTACCAGACCCCAGATCAGTAATCTTTCATGAATCTACCACTCATGCCAGATCTTTCTGTTACCCAGTGTAGGAGGAATCAATACAGACAACACGAAACTTCTATGAACAGATGGACATGCAACTTTGAAACAAGCTATAAACTTCTGCACAGCACACATGCAGTCTTAAACAGTAGTACTTCGAGGAAGCCACACACGAGTAGTTGTCTTCTACATCGCTCATCCATGACAACGTTCTGCAGCCAAGTACTGAGGGGGACAGAACCTGACTAATCCATAATCCAGAAATTTGAGAAGTGTCTGTGTCCACAAACTGAGGATTTTTAAGAAATGAGAGTAACAAACAATAATTACTTGCATAATCTTACTTCTGTACTTCTTACTTCTGTCACTCCCAAGTGGCACCTTAAGAACCTAAGAGAAATCTGAAAATATGAAGATATTTAAAAGTGTGACCTCTGAGAAAAGGAAAAAAAAAAAAGGGATTTTTACCACCCAGTAAAGAGAAGACTTGGAAGAAACCCTAGCAAATACTATACTAGAAGAACATCGAACAAGTGAGGGGGAGAATAGCACAGCAGCAGTCACTAGTCATCCTGTGCCACTTCCCATCAGTTCTTAACTACAATCAGTAACAAAGGGCATTCTGGGTAGGAATACAGAAATAGCTCACTGTTTTGTTTTGGCAGAAACTGCTGAAGTGTTAAATCAGAAACTTTAAACTGAAAATATTCCATGTTTAACGAATGGGAGTTTTGTCAAACCTTGTTCAATCACCTTCCTTTCTCTCAGAATTCCCAGCCAGAGGCCAGGCCCTGCAGGAGGCTCAACTCTGAAATGTACATCAAGATTGACACCAATACCACACATCACAGCCCCAAGAACTATAGACCTCACCAAAAACTAGGCACTACTCCAGGACTCCTGACAGCTGCTCAAATTTGTCATAACAAAGAAAACAAAACAAAAAAAACCCTCAGTTTTCTGTGTATTACCTGACTTCAAACCCCTCCCCTACAGTGAGCACCAGTTCAATCTAATCATACAATTATAGAATATTTATGGTTGGAAAGGACCTTAAGATCATCTAGTTCTAACACCCCTGCCGTAAGCAGGGACACCTCACACTAGACCATGCCACCCAAGGCTTCATCCAACCTGGCCTTGAACACAGCCAGGGATGGAGCATTCACAACTTCCTTGGGCAACCCATTCCAGTGCCTCAGCTCCCTCACAGGAAAGAATTTCTTCCTTAGATCCAATCTAAACCTTCCCTGTTTCAGTTTTAACCCATTCCCCCTTGTCCTGTCGCTGCAGATTCTGGGATTATGGGATTCTGTCTGGGATGTAGCCACATGGCTTTGGGGGCACAGGAGCACCTTTGGGACCCAACCACGTTGCTTTGGGATGCAACCACGTTGCTTTGGTACCCAGCTACGCTGCTTTGGGAGCCCATGAGCTTCTTTGGGATGTGACCCCTCCTGCCCTGCAGTGCTGCCCCATGGGGCGTCCCACTCTGTGCCTACCAAGTCACTCAGCCAGCATGGGATGTGACTGAGCCTCACCTTGGTCACCCCCAAACCTCTCTCATGGGAATGGGACATCCCAGAGCTGTCACAGCCCCATTCCCAGCAGGAGCTGGTCTCTTCCCAGTGTCACCTCCATCCAGACTCAGCAAAAGCAACGTGGTGGCCAGTGCAGGGATGGAGCCGATGGGCAGGGAGCTGGAAGTGTGTGAGCCCTGGCCATGGGGGTGCCATAGGGGTGCTATGGGGGTGCTGACCCCTCTCCCTGTGCCCAGGTCCAGCCCATCCAGCCGGCCCCGGCTCTCACCCAGCCGGCCGTGGTGATCCCAAACCCTGCACCGGCGGCCAATGCTTCCTCCGTGCCCGTCCCCATCACCTGCTCCGAGACCCCCACCGTCAGCCAGCTGGTGTCCAGTGAGTCACGGCAGGGACTGGGATCCACTGGGAAGAGGGAATCCATGGTCTGGGATGCCCTGGCATGGGGAGAAGGAGGATGCTGCACGCCCGTGCTCTGCATCCCTGGCAGTGTTCAAGGCCAGGTTGGACAAAGCCTTGGTTGCCATGGTTTAGTGTGAGGTGTCCCTGCCCATGGCAGTGAGCTTGGAACTGGATGATCTTAAGGTCCTTTCCAACCCTGACTATTCTATGATTCTACTGGAAACACTGACTGGACAAAGGCAAACCCAATAGCCTCACAACAAAAATTATTATTTCTAGATTAATGCAACATACGCTAAATTATACATTTTTCTACATGTTCTTGTTAACCCATTGTATCTGACAAAGCTGATGACTTAGACTTCTACTTCATATTTACAATATACCTCAAATACAACTCATTATACAATAAATAAAAATAATACACATTGACCTCCTCTGCATATGCAACCAAATCACTGAAAACTCTGTATGCTAAGTTCAGCAACAAACTCTGTTCTCTCGTCACTATGCATAGAAAACAAGTGCTATTAATAGACAGACTGAATTAGCACTAACATGATATTTATTTAGTTTAGACTTTTGGCCTTCAGTTTGTACCAGCTTAGAAGTAAACAGAGAAAATGTAATAATGGCAAATGTACAATGAAGCAGTAAAAATAACATAATGATGGATTCAAATATATTGTTCCAGTTGGGAGTCAGTAGGGCAAGCGCTTTATAAAAATAATGTTTTCCTTTGACAAAATCAGTACAATACTTGCTGGTACAAGCAATAAAAAAACCCCTCCTGTAAAACACTTCCGACTCTGCTTTCCATTTTAATGGCTGCAGGCAAAATTCAGAATACATTTGTCAAGTTGATATTATCAACACAACAGGGGCATGCCTGACTTGTTCTACATTTGTTCTCAAAGTTCACTTTTAGAGGCCATTAGCCAAGAAAAGAGAACACAGGAAACCAAAATCACTCATACCAGGCTGAGACAGAAATACACCCTCAAATATTTAATATAAGTTTATATCAGTATTATCCCGTATTACTCTACAAGGCATCAATCACATTCAGTATAACATTAAAGCCCAACCAATCCGAAAATTAGAAGTGATTTGCACTCCCTTTGCTCAGTTTAATGAGACATCCTAGTCTGATCTGTGACAACTAGTGTCAACATCTTTAACTTCTTCCCTGACATCTGAAATTGGTTTCAAAGACAGATACTGAGAAGGCAAGAATACTATGGAAAAGGACATAAGAAAAGCATTGTAAAAGAGAAAATCAAATGTATAGTCTTAGCTTCTTCCCCCTCCTTTAGTACTGCAGCATCATCTGCACCATTAAGCAACTGAAAGAAAACTCCATTAAAAATTCTTATATGTATCTGAACCTTTTTCTTGTGTCTCTGAAATTAATATCAGGCAACTATATTAAAAATGATTCTTTGCTGTTATATATTGCTTATGTTCCATTTTTGTTCTCACCGCTAATACCTGGACAAGGTTTTTTCACATACTTACTGAAAGCCTATTCTTTCATAAAAATATATGCCTTTATGTATGTAGGGTTTTTTATTTTAATTTGTCAGTTTTCTTCTTTTCCAGACTAAAAATCACACAAAGAGAACAAATACATTAGAGAGATCAAAAAACCCAGTCACTTGGATTGTGTAATTCTGTGCTTTGCCCACAGGTGGAACAAACGCATGGTTAGTTGACCTGATACTTGATAAAACCAATATATATAATATAGACTATATATATTATATATATAATTCAAATAATTCATATACTGGCTGAAAATACAACTAACCCTGCACATTGAGGCTCTACATATGGCTACAAGAAACTACTGTAACTAGAATTACTGTATCATTTAATGGATTTTAAGGATAACACAGACTGAGTTTGGGCTGCTTATTTTTAATGAGGGCACAATGATACTGGGGCAAGAAGCTTCACTTGGGCACCAATATAATGCTTATAAAGGAGGGATTTCAACAGCTGCCCTGTACAGATGGTTGCTTTTACTTAGAAAGCTTTTAACTGAAGAAAGATTAAATCTATGGATAAGGGACCTTTACCTTACTGCTTTGCTTCCCTAGCTGGCAGAGAAAAAATAGCTAACATAGATTATAACAAATGTCTTGTTTATGTTATGCAAACAATATTTCTTAAATGCCCAATACACAATGTCTATTTGGTTTTAGCAGCATGTGGTTTCCACTGAGCTCCCTGGAATTCCCCTCAAAGAACAAGAAATTTCAGCTTTCCTGAATTCCCAGCAGAATGTCCAGTATTCAAAAAATGGGGAAAAAACAAACAAATTACACAGAGAAAAAGAATCTGAGTCCAAGTCAGTAACAACCAGTACAAAAGCAGAATGCCACACATTGCGTGACTAATGGCATATGCCTTTGTTCCAAGGTAATTAATCTTTTTTTTCATTGCAAGTTGAAAGTCTTGAAGGAGTCATTCCTGGGGAAAAGGGTTTGCTCTAAAACCTGGCATAAAAGTCAAGGATTCGATTTGCTGTGTTGGCATAACCTTAGCAAGCAGAAGTGAACACTCTTCAGTGAAAATGTATCAAGTTCACAAGACTCCAACTACTGGGCACCTCTGAGCTGAGGTTTGACTCCTGAAAGCCACCCTCCATACTGACTTCTTAAAGATCTTGGTCAATTCCTTGGTTTACTACAAATCATCGTCTGATAGCAGCTGTGCATGTGTCACACGAGTATCTGCAGCAGTAATAGAGGGTTCTGTGAGCCTTAAACCTGGATATTAGATTACTAGATAAAGAAATTACAAAATCCATGGCAGCTATCACATAGCTTCCAGCTGTGCACTTCTAATGAGTGCTTCCAGTGCACACCAAGGTTCAAAGGAAATACTAATGAATTCTATTCTGGCAGCAATACACTATTTGGAAGCCAAAATGGATGAAATCCGTGGACTTCTAAAGTGAAAATTTCTTTTAAATTATACAAGAAAATTTGAGAGCTCTAAATTCTCTCAAGAGATTTAAAGCTGAAACTGATCTTTTGATTTTATCAACTGCATTTGTAAGAGAAATTCCTTTTCATAAAGAGAAGCGAAACAATAGAATTGTGGCACAAATTCCTTTTCATAAAGAGAAGTGAAACAATAGAATTGTGGCACAAAACCAAAGTTCTGGAAATCAAGTTGAGGTTTTTTGTGTATTCTTTGGAATTAGTAACTTTGCTGGAAACTCAAACCTACATGTTCCTCATCTTACAATAAACAAATTTAAAATGTACCCAACAAGCAGAAAGGACTGAAGAGCAAAGGGTGTGGAACAGGGTGCTTGCCTCAGTGGGTCGAAATATTGGCACAACTGACCTTTAAAACAAGAGGCACATTGCAATTTCTTTTCATTTCCATTTCACAGGGACTGATTCTAGGGCAATTGTTTTCACACTATTGCAGAAGGCCACATCCTAGCTCCTTCCTATTATAAACCACACTTAGATGACTCAGTCTGTGGCATCAGCCTACTAACAAAAGATTTCTGAAAACATGACAAGTTATGGGTATATATTAATGTGTATCCTGTAGGATACAAACCTCAACAGATCACATATCTCCTCACCTTCATTCCCTAGCGAATGCAACTGATTTCAAGATGGTCTGATTGTGAATCTTGCAGATAAGGTCCCAATCCTGATACATAATTTGAAAGCCTGAATCAAAAAACCATTCAGAACGACTTTATGTCCTCATTGTTCAAAGCAAGAATACCACACCACTGGTTCCACATTTCCCTTCTGATCTTACTTAATTCAAACATGCTTTTTGTAGTGCCACTGTGACTTCAGACACCAGCTATCATCAATATAGCTACAGGATATATCAGATAACTGTGTCTGCTTCAGCTCCTGAGTATTGATCACCTCAGAACAGATGTCTACTTTGCATTGCAACACTCACTGAATGCATCTGAAAGTAAACTAAGGGCCACAGAAGGTACCAGCCACGATTCAGGCTTAAACAAAAATACCCAAAGACACCAATAAAAAGAGCAATCTCCTCTTTTATTCTGAAGCTGTCATCAGGGATAAGAATTATAAAGCATTTATATCACATGCTTCTAATAAACAGTGTTGGATCATTAATGAAAATAAGCTTCATGAGTTCAAAATAAATCTTTGTACACATTAAACTTCTACACTTCATCTAAATCGATGCAGGTTTTAATTTTTAATGGCAACAGTGATTTTGCCATGTATTTCTCTATGCAGAAAGCCTTGAACTACTCATTTTCATTCCAGCTTTCAAAAAGACTTACCCTCAAGCACAGAGGAGCAAAAAACATTTCAGCTCAAAATTCAAGCAATTAAGAAAAAGTTTTCTGCAGCCAAATATGCAGCGAAGTTCATCATGGTAGATTTTCAGAAGAATTTTGATTCTTTGTCTTTAATTCTCCTGAAATACACAATATACAACACAATTTCTCTTTGCTTTAACCTGAGACCCAGAAAGCTGCATGGAAATTCCAAAATCCAAATAGGACCTACTTATTCAAGTACATTTTGTTCATGGTGTTCCTGGTTAAAAAGACAGTGAAAAGCAGTGCATCTTCAAAATCAGAGAAAAACAATCATGCATGAAATAGAAAATACAGATTCACAAGCTTATGTTATTTGTTAATCGCTACTTATTTCTTCAAACTTTACAGCCTTCCAGATGATACATACAGACATCCATTAGAAAAGAGTACACTTATGGGGATGACTAAAGGCAAACCTTCAGTGGTGGGGGTTTTTGTTTGGTTTCTTCTCTCCTTTTTAAATGTATTTCCCCTTTTCCTCACAGCTCCACACAGCCACTGGAAGCTACTATGGCCATTCCTTTCTCCCTAGTTCGTCCTTTCAAATCTACTCTTGAAGACAAGATTTCCCAAGTGACTGAATTGTTTCCAAATTACAGCCCCAAACTGCACTGATACAAAAAGTTCACTTTAACCCTGCTTGAAAAGCAAACTTTCCTCCCTCTTATCTCTCCTTGCCACCCAAATAATAGATGACAGTCATCTGTTTTATGTTAGCCTATCATTCCTAGATCATTCATGCTGATTCATTCTCAGCTTTCACAGCACAGGCACAAGTTGTCAGGAAGAGCTATGCTGGCTTCATTTCCCATATGGAATCCAACAGCTGAAGTTCATTCATTAGAGCAAGCAAAAAATCCTGATATAAGTTAGAGAACAAAACGACACAGTGACAAACACATCTTCCTGAATCCGTCAAGTACCACACTGAAAAGTACTGTAAAGCAAGCACATTGTTCTGTCAGCCAGGGAATTGCTGAGATCCAAGTATCTATGGACACGCTTGCGTCTACAAAATTCCATTTTCAAATCCTGATAACCCCAAGGTCTTCCCCTTTGTTCATGACTCCCTAAGTACCATTAGCCCAGCCAGTCCCACACATAACACCAGGTCTCCTTCACATCCCTTCACCTTCATTCTTCAAGTCTACAGTTTGCTCTGTCTCAACCCTCAGTCCTTCCCACACTGACACTATATCAGTCTACAGAAACCATGAGAGGCAGCAGCAGGTTCCTACTTGCTCTTTGGCCAATTGGTTTTGATAACATATGTGGTGAGGCAGTAAGTCAACCACAAAAGACAATACCTCTACATATAAAAGATTGTATTTAATGGAAGCAGTAATTTAGGTCCTCTATACCAACTGTCAGGAAATTGCAGGAAAATACAGTTGAGGTTTGCACCTTAGACAAATTATAACCAAATTATTTTCCTGTCTCTAGGTTATTCCTAAACAAATCAAATTATTTAACTAAATTCTGTTAACAGAACGATCAACATTAATGGCTTTCTTAAACTAGCTACTATGGAAACTTTTATCCTTAAAATAATAAACTTTCTGCTAGTAACATTTAAACAGTCTGCAATACTTCCCAAGTGATATTGAACTAAGTACATCCAAGCTTCATACTTTCTCACTGATATTTTTAATCACTCTTCAATTCATATCAAGGAATTTCCTAAAATTTCATGTAGTATCACGGAATACTTTTCACAGGTTTAATTTTGTTGCTTCCATAAATACATCTACTTTAAGACAGGATTTCAGAATTTAACTATTATCAAAACAATAAGAAAATTTACAACAGTATGATTTTGTTTCAGAAGGGGAAACTGTCTGAAATAAGGAAGATTATTAAAAAGGCCAGAAGGGTTAAACAGCAGGAGTCAGTAGGTCTGAGGAGGTCAGTAAGAAAAGGTCCTTCAAAACATTAAAGTTCACATGATAAAAGGAAATAAATAACTCAAAGCCTTTTGTGGTAAATGCAAAATAATATAGTGAGGGTATCTGCCCCCATCCAAATAAACACCACACACGCAGTTTGTCACATCCATTTGGAAACTAGATATATTATAGAACAGGCCATTTAACCACAGGTTAATGCTTCTTTTACAGTGATAAAGGACTCGGCACAAATAATAATAATGCCCCTTGAATGAATCTTTGATGTTAAACTGCCCACTGCAAGCTGAATCAGAGTTTAAGAGAACGGTTTCAATTTAGATATTTGAAAACTGGTGAGCCCCTGCAGATTTATATCTTGTGTCTGTGAACAACAGAAAGACTCTCCCATTCGAGCTTTAGGATGATGCTTCAAGAATTTCTTACTGGGAACTGCAGTAGTCACAGTACTGCAAAATTTAAACAAAGGCTGCTCTATTTGCCTTGTGCAAGAAGCATAGCAAATACTATTTGATCCAGTGAACATAGAGAATTATCAAAATAACTTTCTACATTAATCAGGAATGGGTTTTGTGTTAAATGGCCGAAAGAAGTGAAAGATAATTTGAAGGCTGTGAGACAAGCTCTGAAGCCAGGGAGCAGATGGTACCACTGCAGTTTTTTCACTCTGTCCTTCAACAGAAAAGATATCTCTGTGTTTTATCATAAAGTTCTACTGTAGCTCCATAGGTACTATTATTTCTGCTGGAATAATTAATATATCCGTATGAAAAATGTTAGCATTGTGTTGACAGTTACTATGGAGGAAATTATGGGTGTCAATATTCCTCAATTTTCAACTCTTTCTTTTCAATTTTAACCTTTTTTATAGAATTGATCATTAAGTTTACCCTAGAAAAAGCTATCACTATCTGATGCAATTTTTATATATGCTGCTGCCTTTTTTCCCCCAAGAACAATAATCTGGATATTAAAAATCAATGTACTTGTAGCTTATTTAGGTGGAATAATTTGAGGTGGGAGAGATCTCTAGGAAGACAGCTCTTAGATGAGTCATAACTTGTACCTTAGCTGAGCGAAAACTAACATTGTTGTATTGCCAAACAGATTAAATAACCAAGAAGGAAACCCATGAAAAAGTAGCACATCAATACAGAAACAAACAGAGCTGTCCTTTATGCAACAGAGGAAAGTGTGCTGTATTTCAGAGGGATATTGATCTCAGGAACGCTGACGGCACAGTGTCCTAGAGGCTTTAATTAAAGGAAGGCTTCAATGCAATTGCTGGTCTATTTTTTAAGAATTATAAAAAGAAGCTATAAGCCCACGCATGATGAATTGGAGCAACTTCTGATGGATGTAGCATATACTTGTGGATGAAAAGGTTTAACACGCGAACTGTAAAACAGTAAGTCAGATAGAAGTCAGGCCCACAAATACCAGATACAACAATACAGGTTAGATTTATCACCAGCCTCTACCCTCATAATACATCTCCTTTGTCAAGTTTTAGACATGACTACCATTAGCACAGCCTTGGCCTTGAAATTGTATTAGTAATCAGGCATGACGCTGTGAGTGACAGTCAAAGTTGACTGATTAGAAAAGAAACACACAGAGAGCAGTGCGCCCAAACCCAGTGGTTCATTCCTTCTAGCAAGAGAGCTGAAAATAGTTTGCTTAAGGGTAATTCAAAAGAGCTGACAAAGAAAGATTATGCTGTTAGAAAGACCTGGACCTCTGTATTTTTGTATGCTTCTGGTTCTTGCTGTGTGCACTTTGCACCTTTATAGAAACGAGTAATTAATGCTCTGCTTTGGTGGTGCTTGTTTTGAGTCACTGTCCTCATGTTACTAATCACAGACTCACAAGTGAAACAGCTTGCAGATGCTCTATACAATTGGGCATGTGGTAGTAACATAGCTAGAAAAAAACATCCATAACATCATCTCTATGTAAATGGATATAAAAGTTTAAATTAAAAGAAGGAAGAGTGAAAAGAAGTAGCACTCAAAGTATGCAATGAGGGGAATCTGAAAATAGAAGAGAAGTGTCACCCATCACTATTGACACACCTCATAAGGAAAGACCTAGAATTAACAAAGTAACTGTTTCTGAGTTAGGGGCAGCGAACCCTTGGAAATAGAACTATTTTATGAAAATACTATATTTAAATTCCATCTTCCCCATCCAAACCA
>JBCJKH010016216.1:0-13061 GCA_039877255.1 Loriculus beryllinus
TGATCTCCCTTCATGGCTGCCCCTTCTTCAGCCTAACCATGTCCTCTTATGGATGCCCCTTCTTTCCCCTCACTATCTCCACTCATGGCCACCTCTTCTTTCCCCTCAGGATCTCCCCTCATGGCTGCCTGTTCTTCCCCTCATGGCTGCCTGTTCTTCCCGTTCACAATCTCCAATCACGGCTGCCCCTTCTTTCCCCTCATGATCTCCCTTCATGGCTGCCCCTTCTTCAGCCTAACCATGTCCTCTTATGGATGCCCCTTCTTTCCCCTCACTATCCCCACTCATGGCCACCCCTTCTTTCCCCTCAGGATCTCCCCTCATGGCTGCCCCTTCTTCAGCCTATTATTCATTGTAATCCAAGTCATCAGGAATGAAGATTCATCCGCAAGCCTTCTACACTATGAAACTAAATCCATTTTCTGCTTCCTTTGGAACATAAGCAGGAAATTTCCTAGATGTCTGCATATATAGGAAATGAGTTAGTTCTGAAAAAAATAAAAAAAAAAAAAAAAAAGAAAGAAAGAAAATGCCAGCTTGTGCTTTGTAACCAGGCTTGAGTGTCTAAGGTAACACTGAATTAGGAAATTTCTGCGTACTGTGTAGCTATTCCAGTCATAGGTACATGCACATGGTAGCGCCCAGAACATGGAGGCCTTTTCACATATGTATAAATTTTAACAGGAATTGACCCATTCTATTGAAATTATGAGAGTATATTGTCTGGCCAAAACTAACTTAAACCAAACAAAAACATAAAAAAACCAAACCAAACCACAACAACAAAAAGAACGCAAAACCAAACCCACATCTATCTTTTAAATGTTTTCTCACATGCCACTCCAGTGTTTGAGCCTAACATTGAATGCCATTACTTAACACACAAAGCTTGTTAAATGTGTGAATTTCTACATTTTTAAACTGATGTAGTGCAAGGAAAGGAGGAAAAGCTGGTCTCACCATCGTCAGTCTCAGTGAGAATCATGCTTTCAAAGTAACTATGAGGGACTGAAATGGTTTCAAGCTTCACAGATTGTTTTTAGAAGAGTAGTAGCTAAATACACAATGATATGAAAAGAGAGAATACTCCATCCATACCTGAAAAGATAAATGAAACTTTCTCAGAGCTGTGTAACAGGACACTGTATTCTTTCCTATTTGTCTCCAGTAACCACAGTGGTTTTTTTACTGGAACTATTCTTACTCAGTAGCAAAGGCTAGCTATAGCAGCCACAGTAACATATAAAGATATAACCTGTGAAGCTTGGTGGTTTTCCAGAGGAAAACCCAACAAATTAGAAAACTAGTTTATGTAAAAGAGAATGAGGTTCAAGGGAACACGTGCATCTTACCATGGGCTGTGTGCTTCTTACTCCAAGTCTCAAATCAGTGCTTACACACCTGTTCTTAGGGTGCTTGTAGGTCCTTTAGACTAACACTGTGTAAATATAGAATGCTATATATACCTGAAGATACTGCAGTCTGTAAATACTCAAATGTCTGCTGCGAGTTTTATGAATGTAAAACTCGTGTTGCACTAATGGCAATTACTTTTCAATCAAAAATGAGGACTTTCAAGAGACCCTTAAGAGCACTGAAGTATTAGATATCTAACAAGCAAAAAATCTTAAGAAGGAAAATAACTGTGATAACTCTGCAAATATCCTCCTTCTGCACCAGAACCTCATTAAATCTGAAGCTTCTCAAAAAAAAAAAAAAAAAGGCAAAAATATTCCCTTCTATAGTGTTTTGTGAAATGTGATTCTTTAGTTCTGCCCCGATGTAAACACCACTGTATGTTCATAGAAAGGGGTATTGCATACACAGAATCATAGAACAGTTTGGGTTGGAAGGGACCTTCAAAGGTCATAATTCTTTCAATCTGTTTGAAAAGCAAGGCAGCTCTCCTCTGTGTGCATCTACTCAAGGGGGGTGTGTGGGGAAGTTAAAGGGTGGAGCCATGTGTAAGGATGTTCACTGCCTAAGGCCTGATCCATGCATTCTCTCCTGAAAAACCCAATCTTACATTGTCAACCTATCTTACCCAGATTTTAATTGCCTGATTGCCTTATTCTTAATTTTCTTAGGTCTCCTTGTGCCTTCCAGCCATTAGGAGAACTCGGATTCAGTCATATTCCTGCCTTATCATCTGTGCCAAAAGGTTTTCTTCACCAGTGCTTTTGTAAGAGTTGTGAGATTTCTCTCTGGAGAGCTCTTCTTAGAAAAATCTGGTTGTAGAAACTGATAAGACTGACATAATGACTCTGATCAGAAGACATTGTGCATCAAGGTGCTAGTGATCCAGAAAACAGTGAACATACAGGCCTATGCTGTGCTGCACATATAGGTTAGCAAGTGCTGGAGCTTGTCTTTCCTTCTGGAGATTTTGGATGTGAAAAGCCACACAATAAGGAAATGTCACTTAAATTGTCTCTGCAACCCATACAACCAGTCACAGTCTGCAGGTTTCTAACAGAAGCTAGACTGGTTGTTGATTCTGTATCTTATCCATTAACCTATTTGTACTGTTTCCTAGAATCACAAAAATGTTAGCTGGAAGGAACTTTTGGTCAGCCATGGCTTTGCGTAGCAGTCTCAACAGCCCTCAAGGATGGAGGTGTTGTGGTTTAAACCCAGTTTCTACTCCCCCCTCCTCTTTCTTCCCTTCCCCCCCCCCCCCCCTTCCTCCCCGCTCACGGAGGGATGGGGAGGAGATCGAAGGAATGTAACTCCCACAGGTTGAGATAAGAACAGTTCAATAACTAAGGTATAACAGAAATCACTGCTGCTGCCACCAATAATAATAATGATAGGAAAAATAACAAGGGAAGAAAGTACGATACCACTTGCTGAAAACCATCGCGACCAGGAAGCGTGTGTCCTTCCAGGTAACTCTCAGCTACATCCTGGGCATGACATGCTGTGGTATGGAATACCTCTTTGGCTAGTTTGGGTTAGGTGTCCTGTCCCTGCTTCCTCCTGGCCTCCCTGGCAGAGCATGAGACTCACAAAGTCCTTGGTCAGAGTAAATATCAGTATTATCAGCACTGTTCACAGGCTATAAGTCAAAACACAGCTACACCAGCTACTAAAAAGGAGAAAAAACTGACTGCTACTGCTGAACCCAGGACAGGAGGTTTCCCAATGGCATAGATAACCCTTCACTGATGTGCTGCCTTCCTAATAAATTGTTGTCTCCTAGTATCTAGGAGACATCCTTTTCTATACACCATGCTACTAACTCTATTTATAAAGTATTATCGACACTGAAGGAAAAAGGCAATGACAAGGAGAAGAGCTGGAGGGCTGCCCCACAGGATTTGTGATTCAGGGAAAGACAAAGAAAATCAGAAATATATGAGTGAAGAAACTAAACCGAATAACCTCAGCTTAACTACCAGTCTCTGAAACATCAAAAAATACATTCATCAAATAAAGCTCTATCCTTTAAAACTAGGATGTTAGTAAAGAACTGTAACTACATGTAACTACAGAGTATGAGCTTCCTGGAAGGGGACTGTAGGAATTTGGGATGACAGTAGAATACAGGTTCAGCCTTGTTTAGAGAATAATTAAGATATTAATATTTTCATCTGGGATACAGTAATTTCTGGTAACTGCAGGTGAAGCAGAAACATCTAAAGGAAAGACAGATTATAGTAAAAAGAGACGGATTACAGTAAAAAACAAAACCAAAAAAAAGCAGAACTCAGACTTCTCTTATAAACTTTTCATTTTGTCAAAGGAAAGATGATCATGCAAAGAAAATGAGTCATGAAGTTGTAGACAGATATATAATGTGTTTTGATTTTTTAAATCACAAATGGCTTTAGTCTTTCTGTTCAAGATTAGCAAATAGTAATAAATAGAGGAGATGGAAGATCTATAAAGCACATGTGGAAGCTTGAGCACAGAGCAGTCAGACAACATAATCATTAAAGCTCTTTTATATATGTATCAATCACTTACTGTCAGAGTTCAAACAAAGTGATTGTAATTAGAGTAAATCTGAGGGTGAAATATGAAGCAGGTGGGTTCAATTCTGTTAGTAACCAGTATTATAAAAGGTGCCTATGCATAAGATGTCTGAAATCAACCAGCTCCAGAGTAAAATATTTGATTCAGATCCTCTACCCCTGAGTAATCACATTGGGTTCAAAATCAGGAGGCTGAAGCCAACCCTTGTTAAAATCAGGTTTCTATACTGGATGATGGGGATCCATTTCATTAAGTTCTATGAGTCATTAAAGATGGTCTTCAATTTATGCACACACCTCAGGATACAGATTGCACTTAAGTCTCTCTTCTAAGTGAAGGGTTTTGACTCATGCTTGCCATTATTCAATTCACCTGAATTACTTTTACTGCAGCTGTGGCCTTTCCCACACTCCTCTTCCCTGAGTCTTAATGGTCTGGTGGAGCAGTTGCTAATTTACAGGCTGATGGAAAATAAGCAGTCAAGGAATGGGATTAGAGAATTAGTACAACAGGTAAGTGGTCTTGATCAGATAGAAGGTTTGGTTTTTTCTTCACTGTCTCCTGTGATACTGTATTTTGTTATGTTTTAAGATTAATTCATTAGTGTGAAATTAGGAGAATAGGGGCTTTAAAGTCAGAGCAAAAGACTCTTCCTGCAAGGTTTAAAATGTTGTGACTCACGAGCCTTCAGGAACTGAATCCTGCGAAGTAGGATTAAACAAAAAAAAGATTCAGAGTGTTTCCTGACATTTGGGAAAGATGCAGTAAATGTTTGACTAGGATTCTCAGACCACTGGAATTAGAATTTAGGATGTTGTGGTTTTTCATGAGAAGACTTTATTTCCCATTCAGAGTGAAGGCTCAGCACCTAGAAAAACTCCAAAGACTAATGAAAGCTAAAGGGCTTGAAAACAGTTCAAGAAGACGATTGTGTCAGCCAGGATGTAAGAGGAGGAAAGGCTGTAGTCTGAGTGAAAATTCATGCCTTTCTGGTTGTGGAAAGTCCAGTGCAGACTGAAGAGAGATACAGAATGGAGTACATGCTGGCTCTTGCTGAAGAAAAGCAGATTAATGGTCCAACGGCACTACATATATAGGCATGTGTACCTTGGTGCAGGACTTCTGTTCTGCAGAACTTTTTAAAGTGGTTTGTGCTGCAAGGGATACTATAGGAGGGAATTACAGTTAGTTCTTAAAAGCCATGACAGTACACTGTTTGAAAGATATTATAGCTTGAGGGTGGATAGGGTCAAAAGAATAGATAAGACTGAGAATTACATCTCCAGTGAAGTAATACTACTAGAAAACAGACACTAGATTTAAAAGCCAGTCCAGATAAAAGAATCTGAGGTCAAGGCTGCAGATGAACTACTTTGTCCTTGCAGATAATGGAGTGTGGACATAAGAAAGCTGAACTGACTGGAATACAAATAATGGGTTTTTTTGCTTCAAAATCAAGATATAAATCTCACTTAAGTAACTGAGAATATTTCAAGGAGATGAAGTTTAAAATTCAGATGTATTTCTAAAAGTTGCGCATTGCTTCTCATTACTTCTATACTAATATAGAAAAATTCGTCAAGTACACATTTTTTTCTAGCCTTTTAAACAAAGATTCTCTGAAAAATGGGAGTGTTTTTTTGCTATGATCACAGAATCATAGAATGCTTTTGGTTAGAAGGGAACCTTAAAGATTGCTTAGTTCCAACCCCACTACAGTGGGCAGGGACACCTTCCACTAGATCACGCAACCTGGTCTTGGGCACTTGCAGGTATGGGGCATCTGCAATCTCTATTATTTGCTATAGAATTATATTTTATAGTACTTGCAAGCTCATCCTAATTTAAAATTTGTAGGGGAATGAAAAATATGAAGGACTTATTCCTAACTTATCATTAGTTTTCAGTAAGCTCTGCATGTATTGCAAGCAAAATTAATTTTCTCTACCTTTCCTATAATGAGTTTTATTTTGTGCGTGCTAGAAAAAGTATGTACACCTTGATACTAATGCATTATATGCTGTGAACAGCAAATGAATATCAGTAAGAACTGAGGTTAAAGCAGTTAATCAGGTTCAGGGACAAGTCCTAATATTCTTTTTCTAAAAATCCTATTGATTTACCTGGGATCTTGCATTAATTGCTCAAGGCATGAGCCTTATAGGATTGTATACCATTGTCTTTCAAACCAAATAATACATAAATTAAGGAAGTAAGGTGCTTCTGAGGTGCAGTGCAAGAAATCCAGCAGCTGCAATTTACTTCAGAATGTAACAGCAATACCACATTAAGCTGTGGAATGAATATGAGGTTTCAAAGTTATGTTATGTTCACTGTTTCTCTTGATGGAACTAAAAAAATCTTAAACTGAGCCCCAGCTTATAAGCTGCACTCATAAGAGTGGTCAGACCATTCTCCTGAAACTAATTAAATATATTAAAAATTAAGCATTTGTTTTATCTACTTATGAAATGCCTTGGATATGTTTCTTCCTCCAGATTATTGAAACTATTAAATCTGTGAGTTACTACATAGGCCCTGAAGTGCCACAGGATGGCAGCCTTTCAGAGTAGTTGTTCTGTGGGTGATCCTGTAGTTTATTTTCTGTCTGACAATTGAAGAGCGGATTGTCTTTTTGGCTTACTTCTTTGGTACTAGAACTGTTGCCCTGTTACAGCATATTGTATTTTACCTGGATGGTCATGAAACTTGAAAAGCTGTTCCTTATGCTGCGGTCTGTATTTTAAGCTTGAAGCTGGGGTTATACGATAAGGGCAATCAAATATGGTTGTGGAGTGCTAGTTCTGGCTTAACTTACACTATGCTTTATGGACTCTTCAGGATGAACCTCATTTTCCTTTGCATGTGGTCAGTTGGTTTTGTCTTCCTGTCCCATGCCAACTCCTATTTCCATCCATTGTGACATGTAACCCTTGTCGCCAAACTTCCATGTAGTTTCAATGAATTTTTGTTTAAGTAGGGATTAAAACTTTAGCAAATACTTTGAATATGGAAGGGCATTATTACTGTTGGGATATGTAAAGCGGTTATCACTGGTGGTGGTTGCAAAAGGGATACATACAGTTGTGGAAGTCTCTAAGATTACAATAGACAGTGAAGGAATTGTGTTCAGGTAGAACTGACTGCCTACCTAAGCTGTGCAGAAGGACTGTGTGAACTCAAAATTAATGCAAGCTTTATACCCATGGAAGGAATTAATTTGATCAGTTCCACAGAAGTTTGCATCTGTCTTCACAGGATAAAAACTGCAAATAAAAGAGTTATTAAGATCAGGAAAAAAAAAAAAAATCCTTAATATGATTGTGATGCATAACAACGGCTTTGAGGCTACATGGGAGTTGATGATTGTGTTAATTGTGAAAACTCGGTCCTTACAAAATGAAAACAATAAATACTTCCATACAAACCGGCAGATGTTACTTGATTGCATGCTGCATATTCTTGGTTACCCCGGAAAAGCTTTGCTGACGTACAGAAGGTATGCTGGTTTACAGCTAGCACAGTCCCATTAAAGGTACGTGATTATAAAGCTCCCAAGATAAGCCCTGCAGCCACGCAAGAGTGTGCAGGTGGCTTTCATCTCAGGCTGACCAGCAGGTGACAGCTTTCTTCCATATTTGTTTTATTCTTGGTTACCTTTAGGATCACCGGAAACAGACCTTCACAACGTTGGAAATACTGTACTCAGATGCTATGTCAATCATTCCAGATATAAAGAAGTCTTCTTAAAAGTAAAGGGTTAATTTAAGGTGCAGTTCCATGACTGAAGTATTTATAAAGATCCCTCACTCTTATTCACTGTAGCCTGTTGTCACTTGTTGAGGGTGAGAGCAAAAGTGAATGCTAAGAAAGGCCAAAGGCATCATCAGGGAAAACATTCCAGATCCCAAGAGTTTTCAATTAACTAAGACTGTAAAAATACACGTGATAAGACTAAAGGAAGGGGGCAGGGAGAGCTTTCAAAACAATTTGTACAAATGAATGTACGAACTTAGTTTGAAAAAGTTGCCTTTTTTTTTTTTTTTTTTTGATCTCCTGCTGAACTATTAAGTTACAAATCTAACAATTTGTTATTATTGCTTTGGCATCACTGTATTTTAGATATCAACGTGGAAGTCAAAGTGGATACCAGGCTAAAAATCGTGTCCTTGAGTGTTTGCGTGCAAAGACAGCATGGGCAAAGGCTTTACAATATACATCATTTGAAAAACAGTCATAATTTTTAGTACTGAAGTCACCATAGCTATAATGTTGTTGCATGAAAAGGTTTTTCCTTCTACTTTTTTCCAATGGTGAGTGAATATAATGAACTTCTCAGGCATTTTGTACTCAGACATATATTATATTTGTTTTATTTGCAGGCTGAAATTACTTTGTGAAAGATGAGCATGCGTACACAACATTTTCCCAATTTTTCTGTAGAGAAAGTGATGCCACTGCATCCTCCCAGCTCTGTACATCCCTCTTGGGCAACAGCAGCCAGACATGCACCCAGATTTTGCTATTTTAAGCAGCAAAAGGGCTGAAAGGGCCCAGTGCCTAATGTCTTTTTGGAGTTTTGCAGGGTACAATGTTGTTTGAGCCCAACAACAGCATAGGCGCCAGGGATGGGTAAGGAGTGAGGAGGTTTGACCTCCATACATTTTGGGGTTTTTTTTAGCTTGCTAAATGTCCCTTATAAAAAGTGACTTGAAGAAGTACACGTTATTTTGACCCAGCATTAAAATCCAAGTCCCTCAGAAAAGGGCCTGAGGAGACAGTGCAAGTAACTGCTGTCATTACCAAGGGAGCTTGGTGCTCACAGAACTGCTGGAGCCTGTCAGGGATGACCCTGTCAAAGAACCAGCTCCAGCATCGGGAAAACATGGGGACAGGTAGAGGGGAGAGGATGATTTTTAAGGTCACTTCCAGCCCAAACTGTTCTGTGGTGGTTGTTTCTGCAGTTCTATGAATTAAGCTTTCTGCCCCTTCAATCTGTGGATTTAGGAATAGTAAATCTGCACCAGGAAGTTACAAGAAGCAAAATGGTTATGTGTACCAATTGAATTGTATGTGTACAATTGAATGCAATTTGTACATTGGATGAAAGTTAGATACATGATCTTTTCTATGTTTACTACTGTGTTTCTTATTGAGTTTGCATTTTAAGTTATCCTCCTCCTAGTGCATGTTTGCCCAACATGCTACACCAGATTATCATTTTCAGAAAGCTGTTACCTAGATAATGAGAATAGAAACCAACAGCTCTGCTCACAAGCATTACAAGACAGTTATGTTTCTTTACATCACTCATCAAGTTCAGACCTAGGCACAAAGCAGGTTATACATGTCCATAGTATAGACCAGCAGCCAAAGATATTTGAATGTGGACCAGATACTCCCAGAAATCCTAACAATATTAATCCAGGCTCTCTGTTCACAAAATAAGTAGCATCCATCAGAACTCTGCCCCAAGCACTGTGAAAATTGCCTGGCACACTAATTTGGAAACCAGAGATGATGAGATGTTAATTGTACATTCCCTTTTACCCATTATGAAAAAAATCAGACCATGCATGCCCCTACTCATGCTTGGTGGCATATAATATAACTTGTACAGCAGCAAGAAGTTGACTAAAGCAGCAGCAGAAGACATGAGCAAAGGGCAAAACAAATGAAAAAGACCTTCAACAAGGGAAATTCCTCTTTTCCTGTGTCTGTGACTTAGGCTGGCTGCCCAACACCTCTAGAATATCCCTGCAGAACTGGCTTGGCTGGACCCAAGCCAAGACTATCTCACTTCAGGGTAGCAAGACGCACCAGTCTTGTCTGTCTTTCCCAGAATCATCTTGTATATATTGGGTCTACTTATAACACAGGGTCACTTGAGAAACAAACCCAGATATTTTCCCCCACCCTGCTACAGGCCATGACAGAACGTTGCCAGCTGCTTACATTTGTTCAAGAAGGGCATAATTCTATTTAGTCCAGCTTTCTTCAGAAACCCATCTTGAGCACTTCAGCGTAAGTATGAAGGATAATATAATTAATGTGTGTATATTCAGAAAGAACTTGTTGCCCACAGCACACTCCTCTCTTGTGGAACCTGCTTGCTGTGTATTCTAAAATAAAGCAATTGTTTATGTTAATAAGGATCAAAGGAGAACTGGTGCCAAATGCACCACTAATATAGTACATTTTCATGGGCTTCAGAGGATTTTTTTTTTTTTAATTGAGCTAGTCTAACCACAGTTTTTCAGCCAAATTCTCATTTTGGTTTCATGCACCAAGGACTGCGTGCTTGTAATGTGAGCACTCTGCAAGCTTAGACTTGTAGTCATAAACTACAATTCTAGGTTCACAGAAAACAACCAAAGTTTTATTAAAATGAGGACATAAGCATTTAAATAATCTTGTAATTTTTCCCATTATTAAAATTTTCTATGAAGAAACTCTCAAAATGAGAAGACTCCTTTTATTCTTTGCCAGTTCAGTTATGCTAATTTTTAGAAGTAATTTCTTATTGTTGTGACTGCTATTTGTATTAATTAGGATGTGTTTCTTTCCATACATTACTTTGTGATTTATTTTTTAAAAAGATCTGCAATTTGAAGAGAAAATGCAGTGGCACATTCATAGGCAGCATTGGAAGTGGGGCAGCATGCAGTGACAATGCCATACCAGGACCTCTTTTGTTTTGGGATTCTTGGGTTTTGAGGGAAGACTGTCACCACAGCTGAACAGAAGATGCTCCACCTGGAAGTCTCTAAGACTAGCAAGACCCTAAGAAGTTTCAGCCCGTAAGTGAAATAGGATGAAACCTGTGCTTCAGCACAGTTTTGTGATTCTATGGCTTCTGCTGCACAGAAAAGCAGGACCTTTTAAAATGCAAGGCGGCTGCTCTGTCTCCTCTGTCCTGCTGACTTTCAGGCTCCCTAGCACACGTACCACTCAGGTAGGAAGATAGTCCACAATTTGTGTGTTACACCTCAATTACCAGCAAACCATAAGCCTTTCTCAGCTTCTGAGGCCCAGTATATGTCTTAGGCACGCTCCTAACTGCATAGTTGCACGAGTCTCTCCTGTGTGCCCTGGTTTCTGCATATGCTGGAACAAGTGCCAAATGCACATTGATTGCTTTCAGAATGCACTCATGATCAGCTGGGAGCTAACTATAAAGGCAGGATTTCCTACCTCCCAGCTTCCTAAAAACCAGAAAGTGCTGGTTTCCTTCAGATGAAGAATAGTCTCTCTGAGAGAGATGGCTGTTTCTGGCCCCCACATTCCCCGAGTAATGCCCTTAAACCCGGAAACTGCATTCGCTTTGAGCTCTGTTTATGTGATAGGAATAGTATCATTCTTAATATAACTGAATTGGTTCTTTCCAAGTAGTTGAAACAGATTATGAAGAACCGGTTCTGCACTTTGCTTACATGATCAAGAGGAGGAGAAAAAGAAACACTTTCTGCTGTTCTAATGGTAGCATATATATTATCCTCTGTGGATAGAGAAATGAAAAAGAGGAGGGATAGAAGAATTTTGTTGTGAGGATTGTTTCATAATGTGAGGGAGTTTGAAGAGAGCATACGAGAAAAGCCAGAAAGATGCTGTCAGTCACTGCTTTTCTTTCCTGTTGATAAAGAATTTCCATGAAATGATGGGTGACACAGTCTATCCCATAAGATAATATTGAGTTGTTGAGATTTTTTTTTTTCTCCAATAAGTGATAATATAATACCTTAGTGCATTCTTTCCCAGACTCTCAGCAAAAGCAGAGGAAGTGGACATTTGATTACTTGGAGGGATATCCTGGCATGTGTGTTGTAAGAAGCCTGAGTAAAATGGAGATTGAGTGCTCCAGGGGGTCAGATGAATGTTATTGACGTTAATCTAATTTAGGTTTATTAAAGAAAAGAAAGATAGCATATTTCTTATTTATATTAAGGAAACGTCTTGTATAAGTAGATTGGTAAATACCTCTCTGTTTCTTTATTAGAGGATTTTATGTGGGTTTTTTCAGAGCATTTTGCTCAAAGCTGAAACCACTTCCTCACAGGACAGCAGTTTGCTTTCTCTCGCTCTCTCTCTTGGAAGTGCAAGGAGATGCCAGTGTCTGATGTGGACTCAAGTTGTTGACACTAGAGCACTATGATTCCTAAATAACATGATGTTACCTGGTGGCCGGAAATTGGAGAACCTAATTATTTCCTGTGAGATTTGTAACTTGGTGAACAAAAACGCACCCCATCTGCAGCCTTTATGCTATGAAGAGGTGATCCACAGCATTACAAGCAATTGACCAGTTGAAATAATTTTGGAGGGCATGCAAATATGCATTCATGCATTTAAACAAAATTTAAGTTAATGAAAAATATTCTGCAGAAGAATATCACCTTCAAAAATTCTTAATAGTCATGCTGATAGTTTGCTTATTCTAAGCTGGATTTTATCCATATATATATGAATAAATGAGTACCAATTCTGTTCTTGGGCATGACCTAATGTGGTCAGCAGCTGCACTGTCAGTAACCGTAGTGCTTCTGGTCTGGTCCAGTCTCTGTTTCCTCCCTTGCTCACCTTCTGCTCACCATTCCAGCCTCTGTTCCCTTCTCTCATTTCAGTCATGTTGCAACCGACATTCTTCTTTACCCCTCAAAAATAGCAATGTCAATTTAAAAAATTAATTTTACAGTTTTACGTACAGGGGTGAAATCGTATTTTGGAGCTGTATGGAAATGCATGCTTTGGGTTTACTGGTCTGTTTGCTCAGCATGTGCTACATTACTTGGTTTCAAGTAATGAAACTAGCAAATACTGTGGGTTGGGTTTTTTTTTTTTTTTTCTGTTCATATTTGTGCTTAAAAAAAAAAAAAAGAAAAGTCATGATAATTCACAGTGGAGAATTTGCCTACATCTGTCATTGACTATGGCTTTATTACTCCCAGAAACTATGCTAAGGCACATGCACAGTAAGGGGGTGATTGGTGAAGCCAACATGACTTCATTAAGGGCAATTCATGCCTGACAAATCTGGTGGCCACCTGTGATAGGGCCACAGCATTGGTAGATAAAGGAAGAGTGAC
>JBCJKH010016217.1:0-13662 GCA_039877255.1 Loriculus beryllinus
TCCTTCTCTGCAGGGCTGCTCTGAATCTCTTCTCTGCCCAACCTGTAGCTGTGCCTGGGATTGCTCCGACGCAGGTGTAGGACCTTGCACTTGTCATGGTTAAACTTCATGAGGTTGGCATGAGGTCCATGGGAAGCTTGCATTATGACAGTCACAAAGTCTGAGGAAACAGAAAGAAAGAAAGTTAATTTTCCTTTATCACCCTGCTTTGTACATGTCAGAAACCTATGAGGCATGGGGAATAAAATGAAGCTTTCAAGCTTCTTCTATTTATCTCTTGCACATCATCCTGTGCCTCAGCAGCAAACTGAAAAGTCTCTGTGGGGCTAACATTTTCCTGCTCTGGAGAAGGGCTCCACTTGATCATTAGGCACCAGTAATATTTTTTTCTCAAATCCACATTCAGTTGCAACTTAGCCAAAACCCAGTGATCACAGTAGACCCTAACTGGTCCAGTAATTCTCCTCAGACACTTGTACCAACTGTTTCTGTCTTTTAAAAGCATCCATGTTCTGCTGAGGCTTTTGATGAGTTATGTTACTTCTTCAGAACCCCAATTTGCCATTAGTCAAAGGGATTTTTCCTTTTAAGGTATTGAGGCTATTTTTGAAATGGTTGCAGCTGAATCGTTTGAAGCAGAGCACAGCTTCAGGGGCAGGGAGGACTGGATGGGGCACTTCATGAGGTCATTTTCCTCTTCACTTTAGCTCCTTGTGTTTTGGGGGTTTTAAAGGCTTTTAAAAGGGTCTGCTGCTACATCCTCTCTCTTTACAAGTGTCATTTGCTTTTTTTCTAAATATATAGTGCAGCCCAGTATAGAGAAAAAAAGCCCTGTGCTTAACCAAAAAGCGTCCACTGGAACATTTCAGTCCTGCACGCAGGATCAAGAATACATCATGATAGCACTCACAGAGAAAGCAAGATGTTACCTGCATATTAAATCAGGTTTGTAAACTGCATCTTATTCCAAATGTTTTAAAGTAGAACCATACATTCTGAATTTCATATACTGGCCTTTTCATCCCAATAGGATACACATGATATTCCTGTCCTTGTGGTGCATGTACTTGGCAAAGCTTTTTTCAATATAATTCCTTTCAAAAGCAGAATCCATTGACTGAGGTATAATAGCAGAATCTATCCAATTTCTTAAAATCAATTCTTCATCAGTATGAGCAGCAGGTAAACTTTCTACAAAACTGGGATTTACCAAGAAATTCTTTATGCAGAGGTTGCTAACAACTACATTACTGCACAATAATCGTAGTTGCAGTTGTTCAATAGTACAAAATATTCCTTTTCTTTCTAAACAGCTTCTATTGCTGTTGCTGGACCCTGTGAGAATTACAGAAAAATACAGTTCCTACTTCTGTTGATTTTCCAAAGTTTTGGGGACAATGGCTGAAGGTTTCTGTGACATTCTCTTCTTGTAATAAAAAATCCTGACAAAACAGCCAATGTTGTCCCTCCCGATGAAGGAAGACATACGTGTGTCTTTGCAGGGTACTTCTGGGGTACAACCTCAGGCTTGCCTAGGAGCGTTGCCATGCAGCGGGATGTGGCAGTCTATGCTGGAAAACTGTGGGAAGGTTCCCAGGTCTGTTGCAGCTAATGTGTTCTCACACAGCTTTCGAGCACACTTTGGCAGGCATCATGCCCAGTAGGCCTTGTGGGCAGCTGCCCTCTTCGCTGGTACAGGCAGATTGCCAGCATTGCTGCAGCTTTGAAGATGGCCCGACGCTGAACAGAGGCTTGGGTGAGATGCCTCCAGGAGTCTCTCCCAACCCCTCTTTTTTCACAGTTGTAGGAGCTGAGTCTTTTCATGTTCCTGGAATCAGTGCTTAGCAAACTGAATTATTATTATGAGCGTACCTATAGGGCCTATGCACTAGTCTAGAAACTGAGTGGGTTTTTTTCATGACAGTTGGCTGTTTTCAGCATATTCCCCTTGGATTTGTGGAGGCCATTCCTCCTGACACCATGCATCCATCTGTTTTTAGACCTGATGACACAAAATCTGGGATGTATTTGGCCTGTTGATATCTTGCAGAAGAGTTCTTCCAAGTATTTGTGGAGAAGGGTCTGCTTTCTCCCATGTCACATGGGAAGCAGGGAAGCAGTGTCAATGGCCAGGCAAGTATATCATGACCTGCATAACAGACTGTATTTTGCCAAGTGACCCTTAGCAATGGTGAAAAAGACTATTAAAGCTTTTGTAATGCCAGAGTATATGTAATAGTCTTTGGCAGGCTTTCTATATATGCAGACTGTTACCATCAATAAAGTTGTATACTGAAACCTCACAACCTGTGGAAATCAGTCTTGAAAGAGTTGCTCAAGGTCCCCCTCATTACTCATATTAATAAAGCTTGCAATTTGGCCTGATTTACTTTGCAAAAAATATTTTAGCAGCTCAACACTTTGGGGATGTACCCTGCTCTCACAGCCATGGGAATGTGCTTTCTTACTGGCAGAAGGTCCTAATGTTCCCCTTCTTTTTCTTTGGGAAATAAACCAAGTATCTTCAAGCTCCATGCATCTGGTAGAGATGTAAATTTTTGTACTCTGAAAAGTGTATTTTTATATTTTCTCTTTAAAATGCCAGTGGTTGTAGATTTTAAACAATCTAGGTCCTTTTCACTATAAACTGTGCTTATCTGGGTTCCCAGACTGCTTTTCTGTGGCTGTATAGTTACGTGTTTCCTTCTGCCTTGTTTTCCCATGCTGTGGTGAAGTGGGAACATAGGTTTCTATTCAAAATGCCAGCAATGTGAAAGAAGGGACCCCATTAAAAACATGGTTTTGCTCCGACAGTCCCAAAGTTGGCTGGGATGGAAGCAAATTACAAAGCATTCAGTAGCTTATTTCTTGGCTTTGTTTACAAAATATATGGTGTGTAAAACCGTGATAACAGTTTCTTTACCAGGTTTAAGTTTTTAAGGCAGATGGCATTAACCAAGGGAGCACTGCAAAGTGTTGCAAAAAACCCCAAACATCACTCTTATGTTTTTTCATCTTTACAAGAAATACTGAATTCCACACCTTCTTTTTTCCTTAAGAGACAGCCAAAACAAAATAGCCAGCGGTATCTACAATTGCACACTGAGGGTTTTACTCCAGAACTCTGTTCCTAAACATCCTAAAACTGAACAGATACTCTCTGCTCTTAAATTCCCAAGATTTTTTCTGCCTCTGGTTTTGTTGGGTTTTACACTCATAGCAAACAAAATAAATAAGATGGACGCATTCCTTTCGGTTCTCATAATGGTAAAAATCATACTTTAGCACTTTATGATCTTTAATTTAGAACTTAAACCAAAGGTGGTAGTACACAGTGAAAAGCTGAACTCAGTTTACAGCAGTTTCATTCATATTTGCCATATTTGATCATGCAGGAGTTTTTTAACTCAAGTTCAACCTGTTCATCAGCCGCCTGAGCTGCAATTATGTACTTGTGGATCAACAATACAGTCTAAGAGTAGGACATTCCTGCAGCAGTTCAAGCTACTTCGTTTGCCCGCCAACAGAAATGGGACTTGAATTTGTAAACAGACTACAGTTCTGCCATGTCTGGATAAATTCAAACCTCTTCATGATAATGTTCACTGTGCAGGAAATTAAAAAGCTTTGGGATAAAGGAAGATGAGGTATTCACACCTACCTGAGCACTAACCTGTGAACACTGGTACAACAAATTGACAGCATCTTCTTTAGGTCTGACCATCCCAATTTCTGATGCGACCACATTATCTTCTTCCTCCATTTCTAAAGGAAATGGGAGTGAGTGAGGAAGGATGATGCACATTTCCCCAAGGAATCATCAGGATGCATCTTGTTGAGTACCCAAACCTGGGAGCTGGGAGATATTCCCACATCACACAGTATAGTCGTTACCACCGGTAGCCAATTCTGTACTTTTGCCTTTTTAACCTACAAATCATTTGCTTTCCAAGAATCTCAGTCAATAGGTTTTACTTAAAGTTTTCAGAAAACTTTTAATTTATCAAATGTTATCCTCTCTATCGTTCTTCCTCTGGAGAAGACAAATGTTTCCCAATTTCGTGTGCATTTCTTTTGACCAGCATAAAAATCTTGTTCTTCTGAGGTGTTGGAGTGCTGTCACATTAAGGACAGCATCTGGCAACTCTGGATAATTTTCACATTCTGTAAAATAATAGGAAAACATCTCTGCACCTTCTAGCATGCAGCACATAGCATCCAGCCCTACAGTTTATGAGCAATCATGGTTGTGTTTCATATTCATGGCCTCTCAAATCAAGCTCCCATAGCCAGCTGCTGTCTTCCTGATTCCCTTGCCTATTGGGGTGCCCGTGGATGGGAGATTCTGGGAAGGTTTCCAGCAGAACATCCAGATGTCATGCAGCAGTACAATTAAAAGGTTTAGTGGTGTTTTCCCTTCTCTGCTCTCATGCATGTGTGTGTGCTGTGTGAGTGCAGCGTGTGGGTGTGTATACATATCCGTATGAAGCATGTGAACATAGTAAAGTTCAATGGAGCTCAGTTTTGCTAGAACCACAATGATTATCTTACTGTGTATGTGTAAGTAGCCTGAAAATAACAAAACATAAAGTATTATAAACTTTCCAACTGGAAAGAAAACCTTTACAACCCTCATGCGGTTCAGCACCCAGTCCTCAACAGAAATGGGAATGTAAAAACAATTGAACAAAATGTGCCATCAGCGTTTACAATTTTACAGAAATGCATGCAAACTGTCTTCCCCTCTATTGAAGCACCCATGCACACTTCATGCATTTTAACTCTTACTGTGGGTTAAGGACTAGCCTTCCTTTCAGTTTTCTCCCTCTTATTTAGATCTTTTTTTTGTTAATGAGCAGGTGAAATGTTAGCCATATCAGCTTAATTTACTGTAATTTTTCAGGTAACATCAGAATGTCTGATAGATTAAAAATATAATCTCAAAGCAGTGTTTCTTGTGAAGTCTGTTATGGGGAAATTTATCTGTCCTGCATGATGTCCAAAAGATCACTGGCTTTCATTATTATGCAGACAATTCTGTAAGCAAGACCAAGACCATAGTTATTAGAGGCATGTGGCCAAAACAGAAAAATGTGGGCATGTTCATTTACAGTTATAAAATAAGTTGTATCTACTTCATGTCTGTAATTGCCACTTTATCCAGGAAGCCAAAGGCAACAAAAAAAATAAATTATGATGCTTTTATTTCATTACAATAAAATTAAATCGTAACTTTGTAGGTCACATCATCCCTCCAACTGTATGCAACATGGAAAAGAACAGGTTTGCAACATGATAATGAAATTAACATTCCTCCCACAACACTCTTACACCAGAATGCAACTGAAAAGCTTTCCCTTTTCCTTTCAAACCACAAGTTTCCTTTCCTACAACTTCTAAGAGCAAACATGAAACTAAAGCTCTCGGAAATGAGTGTCATCTTTTGTTCAGCCCTTGTGAGACTGAATTCTCACTGCCATCATGAGAGGCTCAGTCTTCCTTTAAGGTAGGAAAAATGAGGTGCTTGATGTCACAAGTGTCCTGAACATCTGGCAAAGGAAAAGAGCCATTGATGTCAACAACACACTCCATGTCACAAGGTTAGGGGCAAAGTGGCAGCAGCTGGCAGTCCTGCAGCTGCTCCCTAATCACCCCTGATAGCTACCTGCACTTTGGGGCCATACCACAAAGCTTGCATGAGCATCCTCATACGCCATGCAGTGGCTGCCACAACTGGTTTTACATTTCCAATCAGCACAAGACATAACAGAAAAGATCCCTGCTTGCCTTACATTACAGATGCAAGACACTTTCCCACCAGCCCTGGAAAACGATTTAAGGTCTTGTCAGACAAAGAAAAATGACAATGTAAATTAGTGATTGATGAGGTCTCTTTAAATTGCCAAAAGCATTCATTTCAGTCCCCTGAGTCTCACAGTCTCATTGCTGTCTGCTTTCAGTTGTTTATTTCCAAACATAGAATTGTAATTTCTATCTCAGTTCTTCTAGAAACGTTTTAGTTCTTACTTCTACAAATCCATTTCTGCACTGAAATTCCTTCATGTTACATACACTGCTTTATTGATAAATTATTCCTCTTCACTTTTTCCTGCAGACAACATCTATCCACACCTTTTAGTACAGCTACTTGTATATTTTAGTGTTTGCTGCATGTGCCTTAATAATTTACACAATATCATAACATTCCATTTGGGTTTTTTTCACAAAAAAAGAAACTTGATCTAAATTGTGTTATCTGAACTGAGTTGTGAATGACACAGACTCATTTCTGTCAGACTTCAAATGCTCAGACATTAATTCCTCCTTTTTCCTCCTGAAAACGTTCATGCAACTATCCCCATAATAAAAATGTAAATAGCCATACAGTAGATGTCCTCAGGTGGTGATATATTACTGTGGACGCTTTTTATTATGTTATGGCTTGCATGAATTCCTAAATACCTTCCAATTTCTATTTTTACTTTAATAAACAGCTCTTTAGAAACATGTTGCAATCTATGTCACAAAGCATTCATTCTTCACACTGTACTCATGGGTTATCAGTCTTCTCGGTTATACTCATTAAAAACCATGAGTGTTTCGCAGACTTACATGACATTTAATAGGGAAATGCCATACACTAGATATTTAGGAGCCAAGCATACAGAGTGTAATATATAACTGACAACTGTAGTAATAACAAATGAGCTTTCCAAAGTCCTGTGTGTGTGGTGGAGAACATTATGGTTCATACCAGTGGTGACCCAAAGCGATGTAATCCTGGGGTAGGAACACCCCCACTACAACTGTTACTGTCTCTTTTGTAGGCAGTAATTAACACTGTAAAGAAAAGGTCTGGGAGACAGAGGTGTAAGTCAGCCTTTGCTAGTTGCATATGCAACAAGCTCCTAAAGACAAATAACATTCATTTGCATTGCTTAAGATACTGTCTGCAGAGCGTTATGTTAGCTAATGAAAAACAATCTGAGACTCTTTCCTCTATGTCTATTATGCTGTCAGGGTTTTAACTCACTTTATCTGCTTAACTCACTGTTAAGAACCCTCCAGAAAAGCTCATTCATAACTGAAGACAACTTAAATGAGAAATACCAGTAAGTCATTTAATTGTAGTTTATTCTAGTCCTTGGTGCAGCTGCCTGTTTCATGCAGGACACTTCAGCAGGTTGTATCAGTCCATCCAGGCTCCACCATCACGATTTTGTCTCTGAGAGGTGTTCTCTGCACCATTAACACAACTTTCCTTTAGGAAAAAATGAAGAGGTTCTGGTGCTCCAGGCACTTCTCCACCTGCTTTCTCCTTGAGACCTGAGGCTGAAGGTTCCATAGGTAAAAAATCTGCCACTGGTAGGACGCTCCTCAAATCACAGCTGAGTGATACCCTCCTCATGGGGTCCATATGATATGAAAAGAAATAGACTTTGTTTTCAGACAAAATTGTGGTTTTCCTCAGAAGAAACTTGTGCTGAAAAGTCTTTTGAAACTCATTTTGCCACAAGCCTGAAAAATCACAGCCCATTCTTTTCCGGTTCTCCCACAGTCGCTGGTGGGAGCAGGCATCCCGAGGGGTGGTAGTGGTCATGGGGGAGGCTCGTGTGTCTGTCACTATTGATGGGTCGTGGATTCACAGATGCTGGCCTACTGAAGGACCGGTACCAAGTGGAGGTGGTTGAACTGTACTGATTTAGGACCACATAAAGCTGGGAAAGCAGAGACAAATGGCACTGAAAAAGCAACACTTTGAGCTGTGTCAGTATTTGGATATCCTGAAGGGCAGACTGTGTTTATTTCCGTGCTTAAAAAACCCCAAAAGATAATTAGGCATTGGCTCTCAGAAGCTGCCACCATTGGCGAGGAGGTCCAGATCGCCGTTACACTGGCGCCACGCTGTGGACATTTGCTGCTACTGCAAAAGCACTTGTGCTGTAGGGACGGATTTTGTGCGCTGGGGTAAAACATTTTTAAACCCGCATTTATCCTATGGGATAAAATAACCCAGGGGTTCACAAATGCCAGCTGCCTTCTGATCTGCTTGTGACAGGCACTGGGTAAGGGACACTTCAGGCGCCGGGCCTGAGAGGGAGTGGGAGGCTGTGGCACCCTGTCATCCCCTGCCTGCCCCACAGAGTCAGCCTAGGAGAAGGTGAATTCGGAAGTGGGGGAGCACACCGCTATAAAAAATGAAGTGCTGCCTTCTCTCCCCAGTGGAGGACTTTGTGCCGGTATTTTCCACGGAACGGGACCATAAAGACCCTAGGCTTTGGTGTCAGTATAGCAGCCATCCCACCCTGGGCTGCGCTGGACTGGTAGTGCCTGGTGTTACCTCCTCTCATCTCTCTTCTGTGCCACAGCACATTAATAATCACCCCACGTGAGGCACTGGAATGAGTTGCCCAGGGAAGCTGTGAATGCTCCATCCCTACACTGTTCAAGGCTGAGTTGGACAGAGCTTTGGGTGACATGGGTTAGTGTGAGGTGTCCCTACCCATGGCAGGGGGCTTGGAACTGGATGATCTTATGGTCCTTTGCAAACCTAACTATTCTGTCATTCTATGTTACCTCTTCTCACCTCTTTCCTGTGTCAGCACAAATCAATAACCACTGCTGGTGAAAACGCCTTTGCTTTGTATCAGCTAACAAATGTGCCAACATGTGTTCACCTTTTCATTCGGACTGGCAGAACAGAGATGTCTGGAAGCGTGCCTGCAAAGGTGTTTGTCACCTTTTCCAATAGAAGTACAGGATTTAGGGCAGGACAGCAAACAACTACACTCAGCAGGATATATTTTTCTGTAGCGTAGCTTCACTGACTTGTCAATGTTAAAATGCATTGAGAAGTTGTATCTTGAAGCTAAAAGTTGATGTCACAGAACACTCCCATTTTTGACTGGGCAAACATTTGCCATCAAGACCTATGTAGGACAATGCAGAGTGTTAGTCATTTTGCAGTTTTGAGTATTTTGCTTTCCTGGGTCAATATACGTGGTCCCTCCAAAATGGAGCTAGGTGCTTGTAGGCCTTGGTTCTTTCATCTTTTACTTACTTTGTATTGTATGTTATAGAAAGAAAGGTCTGAAAGTGCAATAGCCATGGTTTTGGTTTTTCTTTGTTAGTTTGAATTAGTAATTAAAGAACATTAATAATGTTGATTTAATTTTTTTATGAGGTACTGTTCTTTATTCTCCAGCATAAATTGCCACAATATAACATTTTTGACGACAGCATGATATGGGTAAGATGAAAGAAAAACAGAAGTAGAGAAGCAGCAGATGACAGATCAAATCCCATCAAAGTCTGAACATTTACCTACTCATGTTCAGAGATGATAGGTCCCCATACTTTCCCCTTCTCCCCAGGAAAGCACTCCCAAGGCAGTGGTTGCCCAACAGGCACCTTGCTGGCTGTCCCTGGGGGGCTGGCAGATAAGAACTGGCTCAGTAGCAGCTGCCAGCGGCACTCACAGCAGCAAGAAAAAAGAACCAAAAACCAGAGCTAGGAGTTCTCAGGAATTATTCCAAAGGCCTGCAGGCATTCCCAACAAATGAAGAGAGCTCCTCGCAATCCCTAGCATTTTCCAGGCACAGCTGGATCACAATGATCCTTAACTCTTATGCCATATAGCAAGCGCATGCTTACCCGCTACCATATTCATGTGCACTGAAGATGACTCTTGCTGTTCATACAATAACTGTCCACTCCCTGTAGCCTTTATGTATCTCACAAATAGCACATGCAAATAGCATTCTGATGTCTTCCTGCACACTACCACCAGACATCAAATCTATCAAGCATGAGCTATTTATGAATTTCCTTTCTCTTTAAGGCTTTTCTTCCTTAGATTTCTATTATTGGTACTATCTCTACAAGAGAGAAAGATAGGCTCCTTAGTGTCAAAGCCTGATTTTTTAAGATCAAAGTCTTTCCTTATTTCACTAAAATTTATTAAAATGAATTACCCATCACTGAAAACTCTTGTCAGTTTAAAAAATACCAATCTATTGTAATTAAACACCAGCTGGCTCCTTGTAGTTTAGAAAAAATGGTAACTGTCTGTTTCAGATCACATATTGTAACTATCTGTGATTCACAGGGGCTTTGTTAAACATCATTATTCCAGTGACTGATCTTGCTAAGTGCAACAAGAGCCTTCCTGTGAAACTGCAGGGATGTCATACAATGTTCATATACGCTGTACTGCTTTCTGGTGGAGTTGATCTATGTTCTGTATGACTGAGATCTTATTTCTTGTAGATTCCACTTATGCTTTATATTATACAAATACTGATTTAATTAATGCACTGTAAGTAAGTATACCAATGCCCCCAGGTTGGTAACATCTGATGCACCAATCAATCTGACAGCCCTGCATTTTACAGTTGGGGACATGGAAGTGTAACTAACATAAAAGCGCATCTCAATGTATGTTGATAAATGTGTGAGCATTGCCAAATAACTAATTCCTTTACCAATTTATATAGCATAAACTGAAGGATGAATCTTTTATATTTGAGCAGTTGCTGATCAGGTTCAGAAAGGAAACATGGAAAAATTTCCTAAGATGATGCTTTTCCTTATGGTTAGAGGGTGTCTTTGCAAAGTTGAATGAGTCACAGAGATTTTTTTCAGCACCTGAAAATCCTTTCACACCAACACTGAAAGTGCCTGGGCTGCTTTAAAAATGATAGCTGTGTGAAAATGAGTAGGGTTAGAAAGTGGGTTAAAACACACAAGTAAAACTTGCTGTCCTCATGGGTGCTCCCTTGCTCAGTCATAGGAGCAGAAAACTAGACATGCACAGGACCCATCTACTCTAGCGCCCTGTTGTGCACGATAGCAATAATAGATGATTAGGATAAGTTCAGAAGAGCAGGCAAACATGTAGTAACCTTTTCCCAGTGTGATCTCACAACTTCCCCCAGCCTGTAGCTCATGAGCCTCTTCACTTGGTCTCATTATGATGATTTGTCTTCTTGCTTACACTTGTTGTCTCTTGCTAATGCGGTTATGCTCTTTCAATGCACCTGGCCCATTTCAGCTCATTGCCCCTGCCAGGCAACACTCCCACGGACCAATAAACAAACAGTAGCAGGAAGAAGGCAAGGAGGAAGGAGTAAGAGAAAAAGGGCTCATATCATGAGGAAAAGCTCTCAACTCATAACTGTTCATTCAGAGCTCTTGTAACAGGATATGAATATTAAAGGTTATTACAGTGATACTGATAGAAAGCTGCTCCACCAAAATCCCACTTCCAAAGGAGTCTGTGGATTGTGGTGTAGTACAGGGAAAATGTGCACTGATTCATCTTTCTCTTCGTGTTCCACTTCCAAACTATCCAAATAGTATTGTTGAAGCAAAATGTTAAACACGTTCTGGAGGAGGCTACCGAGAAAAATCATGATCAAACTATGATAAGCAGAAAGAAAGAGTGGTATTTAATTAAAGTGTTATAGTTCGTCTGCTCCAGACTACTTGCTGAATTGCTTCTTTCCAATTCAATTCTGTCATTTGCTTCATATGTATTAGTAATAATCTTTCATTTCTGTCTCTCCATAAAATATTTATATAAATGCAAGCAAGATCAATAAAGTTTTAGGTGATATTTCTTTGTTAATCCATAAATTGTTTTATTTATCTGTGACATACACATAAGGCATACAGCTGATATGGGAGATGTTATACCTAAGTCCGGAGAAGAGTGGTCCCAAGAAGAAAGTGTCTGAAGTAGCAGTTCTTTACTGCTTCCTTGTATTCCTTTCTACTAATTGAAAAAAAAAAACCAACCCAAACATAAACCAGTAATAGGCAGTAACAGTGAGTATTGTTCTCACAATGGAATTTTGGCAAGGTCCTGGCATAGTAAGGACCCGGTGATTAAATAATGGAGGGCATATAGGTGACCTGACAAAATGAAAGAACAGATTTCCCCATAATTCCTTGTTAACTATGTGATACTGATTTAATAATATTTTGGATAGAACTGCTTGGTGGTTTTGTTTGTAAGTTCCCTTTCTTCCTTTCACAGACAATCCTCATGCTAATAGTGTTTTGCTGTTTAAAGAAGAGCAAATGGAATCTAAGATTGCAGCCTGGAATAATTGCATCAGTCGACAGGGAATAGACTCCTTCTACTCTTCCCTCTTGAGATTGCCTTTAAAAGCTGCTTATGCTCCTAACTACTTAAGTAGAAGAAAGATGTAAGTACCCTGAAAGTAATGGAAAGAGCAACAGGGATTAACGAGCTGCAGGGATTTGTTTACAAAGAACTATTTTTAAAGCATTGCACTTCATAGACAGATGATTTCGTCCTGCATGGAAGTGCTTTACATAATCACCACCGCCATAGTCAGCCAGGGAAAACCACTTCTCTCACTATCTTCTGTAACCTGCACTTTGAAATATATAAAATCTGTAGACAAAACCCATAAAGATGAGTGACAAATCGATGGAGCTACAGGGCAAAGTGCAGATGTGACAATGTGCCCGGCTACCTCAGGAACTGCCTGGCACAGAGATTTGTTAGACTGTGACACAGCCTCCCAAAGAAAGCAGTGTAAATTCTGTAATTTAAGATATTTTAGATAGTACAGACAGTGCTTGAGGGAAGGTACTTCAGCTGCATACATTTACGTAGTGTCCTTCGCAGCCGCATCTCAGAGTGCTGAACCAAGAACTACCAAATAATATTATCTGCATTTACTCTGCAGGCAATTGGTATTTCTTTAGTTTACTTTTAAGTGCCAAGATACAGACTGAGCAGAGAAATTCATAACTTAATTCAGAGCACAGAGTTGCCACATGCCCCTGTCTCCAGCTGACCTGAGTTGATAACTGGGGCAAAGCAAACATGGCATCCTGCTGCTTCAGAGCTTAATGCACTGCCCTCAGGATCATGACCAAAGAGAATTAGCTGGACACTGCTCTGCAGCCATGGCCCAGGACGTTGAATGTGAATGAAGCAGGCTGTGAAATCTGTGTGTAATATGATGATAAGCCAATGAAAAAATGACAGGACTAATGGTACACATGTGGTAAAATAAAAGCTGTTAGATTTTGACTGAGATGCATCTTAGACACAGCGCAAAGCATAAATATGGGAAATTAGCGTTACAGGCACATATAACAGACTCCAAAGAAGTTCTTTTTAGGGTTACACCTCTTTTTCTGAGAAATAAGCTCGGCCCTGGGTTGACACAGGATCTCCACAACTACAAGATTACAAACATTTTGCTGACTCTAGGAAGCAGTCTTAAATAAAATAACTGATTAATTTGGATGTGCGATGAATGATACTTTGTTAAATGCAGGGGATCTTAGTCCCGATGGTAAACTAGTTTGTCATACGATCACAGTTTATGCCACTTCAGTTCATAAATATACAGTTACACTAAGGACCCGTATATTAGAAAAACAAAATGGAAAATTATGTTTGTAATGCTTTGAAGAGTTTTGTCATAAAACCAGCGAAAGTGTATTGATAGTTGAGGGCAATCTACGATTGGCTCACTCTGACTATGCAGTTAAACCTTTAAGAGGAAACACAATGTTTTTCTTGAAAACGGATGGTACATGTTCAACATCTTTGTCACTGACATGGACAGTGGGATTGAGTGCGCCCTCAGCAAGTTTGCCAATGACACCAAGCTG